>CATKHJ010314490.1:0-23477 GCA_949750685.1 Vernicia montana
ATTGGAAGTGTTAAATTGAATTATGGTGATTTTATACAAAACTTGAAATTTTGGAGGCATAATTCATGATATAAAGGAAGTATGTGATTTGGTTAATGTTTTTGATGTTTGATTGATGTTATAATCTTAGTAACATGTTAATTTCATGATTCAAGAATCAATTTAAGATTTGAATAAGAAATTATAGATTTTTCCCAAATCACCCTATTATGAAAAATATATGAATTAGTGATTGAATGATGAATATGAGTTACTAGAATATTAATTTAATGAATCTATGTTCAATTTAAAGTTTGATTATGAAATTAATAGTTTTCCCCAAATTCTAAGGTTTATAGAGAAAATTGGGAATTTTAAAATTTAATTTGGGATATTGAAATTGGATGGTTAATTAAGTTTGTATATGATATAGTTTAGTGATTTGAAGATCAATTTGGAATTTGGTTGAAAAAAAATGATTTTCCCCAAATTGATGGAATTGGTCTATTTTAGGGATTTTGATTTTTTTTTTTTTTAAGGTGTAAAGTGATATCATGGATTAATAGGCAATATATTTGTTTTGATTCATGTGTTGATTATGAAATTTAATTAAGGAATTGAAAAGGGAAAGGAATTAAATTTCTTAATTTGATTAATTGGTTAATATATATATAATGTATGATTAAATGAATAATTATGTAATGTGAATATGTGTGATGTTTGTTTATGGTTAAGGAAAAGAAAAGTGGAGTATGGTTAGTAATGTTAAAGGGATAGAAGTTAATATATGATTTGTGTAATGTGATTGTAGAATCAAAAGGAAAAGGTATTATCCGAGATACCGAAGATTCTCGCTTTTAGTCACATTAAATTTTAATTAGGAGCTAAGGAGTTTTGAGGTGAGTACATTAATAATGTTATATATTTTTATGCCTTGAATATGAGCTTGTATGCTCAATCAACTCTTATTTGAAATGCATTGTAATTCTTTGGCAAGCATTATGTGTTTATTGATTATTGAGTCAAATTAAGAAACTATTCTTTATGGCATTTGGCCAAATGAGCCTATATTTTTTTGGTCTTCTAATATAACCAAGTATGGGAATATATATTATTATTGATATGTTATCCATTGAATCATTTTATGGATAGAAAATATATATTGTTAAAATGATACTATGATAAGTAGAATACCCCTCTGGTGTGGGGCAATGGTGTGAGGCAATACATCGGACCTTATGCACAATGGTAATGGAACCTACGGATAGGGTAAGATTATTCGAACCTTAGCTGGAAAATGTTTAATGTCACCAGTACGTATGACCCAATTAGTTGTACGTGTGACTAGGCATTTGGGAGTGAGCAAGGCGTAAGCCGCCACTCGTTTGATTATGGGGGAAACACACCGTTTCTAAGAAAATGAATAATTTCTGCTAAAAGTTATGTTACCTGCTATAAATATGAAAATTGTTCCATAAGAATAATTTTAATTGACATCGTTGTTGTTTAAAAGGAACTATTGTTATTTATATAATATTGTTCATTCTGTATTATGTATTCACTGAGCTCTGTCTCATTCCTTAGTTGTTGTTTATTTTTCAGGACCGGTTGATAGGTCAGCAAGGTAAATTCTAAGTTCTAAGCTTTCACTTGGAAATTGCTCTGCTATTTTGATTATATGGTATGGATGTATATTCGGAAGTTTCACTCTAGAGCTCATGAATTTTAAAGTTTGTAATAATAATATAATTAGGATATCGTATGCATGATGTATGGTATGATAATGATATTACAGTCCAAGCATATAAGTATGATGAGATGAAATGTGTAGAAATTAAATGGAAAAATGGAGTTCAAAAGTAAAGTATATAAATGATATCAAGTAAATAACTAATGGACTTTTAATGTTAGCATCTATATGGATAATTGAATATGGTAATTATGGTTTCGATTCTGGGGTAATAATAACTTGGTAATTAAAGGAAGTTAATAATAAGTAAAAGGGGTTCTACGGGTTTAGGTGACCTTTTGTCTCCCTATACCCTAGGACAATCATGGCTCAAAGACGGGTCATGACAGATTATTAACATCCATGGAACTTATTGAGTAATCAAAACTATATAATTAAACTTGAACTTTTACATTAATCAATAGGTCCTCAAAGAATGAAGAATGCTTAAGGAATCAGAATCCTACTGCTCTCCTGTAAAACAACCACAAAAAACTAATGAGATAATTCAGTGAGTAAAGAATATATTACCATACTTGTGAATGCTAGGCTTTTCAAGGCTAGCTCACAAGAATGACTCTTGCTTTCATGTGATTTCACATATATAACAATATGGCATATGGTAGTCAAATAATCATTGAATCAAATAAAAGTTTTATAACATAAATCATACATATGAATTAGGAGCAAAGGCTCCCCACATAATTTAAGACTAGAGGCTAGATTTGCATACTCTCCACATAATTTTGGAGCAAAGGTTTTTATTAACATACTCCCCATATAAAAAACATGATGTTGATTAGGCTCCACGTCTAGGACATATGAAATCCCTCCTAGTTGGGGTTTGGATAATATACCCTATCCGTGGGTATCTCTGTTCACATAGTCTGACGTTTTACTCACATCAATTGGGGATTTCTATTTTGGGGTTTGATAACTTGTAAACAAGAAACTTATGGTTCTTGGTTCATCATTGTCACATGAAAGAATCATCAATAAACAAATAAGCAAATAATCAAATAATATGGTTCACATAAATCAATTTTGGGGCTTGGTGTCTTAATAACACATAAACATGATAAGTTGAACATAAGCTCATAAACATGGTGGCTTGAATCATGAATTAGGCTTTAAGCCTTAAGGTTTTCAAATAAAAATATAGTTGTATATTTTCTATTCACTTAGAAAAGGGAACTCATATCCTTTGTAATCCTTTCTCACATCAATAAAAGTATGGATCACGTTCAACGTCACCTTCTTCTTGAGCTCTCCTAGGTGTTATACACACCATCATACGTGAAATAAAACATACTTATCATTTGATCTTAGCTTAAGTAAAATGAGAAATCATAGATCTAAACTTACCTCACTAATTGGTTCTTAAGATAGAAGACAAAGGAAGATAGACTTGAGAGAAAAGTTTTACTTAGATCTTCTAGTGAATTCTAGTGTAAAATGGCTATGGAGATTCACTTTATAGTCTGAGAGCACTAGTAGTATTCCACCAACCACGTATGTGCTGTCAGATTCTAGACCACTCAAATTCTTTGTAGTACTTTTAGGTGTTAGAGACAAAGAAATAATAATATAAAAGTCATTTTAAATCATTATACTGTTCTTGGGTAACTTGTTTAATAAGCCATGCAATCTCATGCAGCTCATAAGTGATAACGTGTGACTTGTAAGGTACAACTTAAATTCAGATGCATTGTTATACAATGTGGTTCATTACCGAGTCCCTTTTTATTCACTTCAGATAGCCATACAAGTATCACTTAGTCTCAATATCAAGTCTTGGCTCATTTTGATATACCAAGCTCCTTGCTCATTTTGCCCTTGTTGAGCTCGCCTGCTTGCCTCGCTAATACCGAGCTCATCTACTTGCCTTGCAATTCAGCAAGGCTATATCCTCATCAACAAGGCTCATCTTCGTTCTTGTCTCATTCTCATCCTCGTCAGTAACACTCTACTCATCTAATTTGTAATCTTTCATGATCTTACAAATCACATGTTATAATCATAATGAGCGTTCCCCAATTATAATGAACGTTACTTTACTTACTATCTAAAATTTCAAGATTTAATAACGCTTGTTCAAAATGATAACGAATGTGATTTTATTCTCTGCCTAAATTTATAATTTCCTGTAATGCTCATTCAAAATAATGAACGTTCGTGACTTTTTCCTCTGTGTAAATTTCTTAAAATTGCAATTAAACGTAACGTTCATTCTAAATGGATAACGAGCGTGGTCTTATTCCTCGATATAACTTCTTGAATTTATAACTTACATACATTTAAGTAATAACTTGGCATGTACAACTTATACTAGCTTTGGGTGTTACAAAAACATAGTCCTATGATAAAAGGGGCTAGACTTTCAGTTCAATGTTGCCTTGATCGAGGCCTAACCAAGTTGCCTTGAAATTGCATTCCTAAACTTGGTCAATGGCAATTATTCATCCTCCTTTGAGGACTTTAGTTTGACAATATTAAATGATAACTTTCTTTTCGGCCTTACTTCCACCCCATTGAGGTTTGAGTTTTCTTCTTCTCAAATTTATTGAGTTATTGTTTAAAGTGTGTTATGGAATATATTTAGCAAATTCAAATTACAAAGCCAACCACAGAAAAACCAAAACTAGTATCAAAATACATAAAACTAAAACTCAACTAGCAAAGTGACTATTATCCCAATTCAACCTGACTCCATGAACTCATCTTCAAATACATGCTTGCTTTCATCAAACTATCATGTTTTAGTAACTTCAGTTTTTTTTTATCACTTATATATATTAATTTTACTTGGTTACAGGTAGTGTTTTGATAATTAAATTATGTTAATTTGAAAGAGGGGATATTGTTAATTATACAAGTAAAGTATAAGGTTCTTGGAGGTTATTGAAAGAGCTATATGAGGATTTGTGTTACACATGATGTGAGGAAGCCTTTGCAATAAAAAATGAGAATTAAGAAAAAAAGAGGGGAATGAGTTTGGTTAACGTTCAAATATGAGAGACTTAATACATTATGTTTCTTTTGTGGAATTCTTGGACACTCTGAGAATTTCTGTACAAAGTCTTATGATTCCTAAGTAACACTCGCTGAATTTCCTTATGGCTCTTGGCTTAGAGCTCCGATGCGGCGGTCCTCTAATAGGGTGTGTAACAAATGGCTTCTTAAAGAGGTGAAGGAAAACTTTTTCAGCGATGACAATGCCAGTGAGAATTGCACCCGTCGAAGAATCATTTCGCAATCTGCTAGTCACTTTGTTTCAAGATCACATTTAAGAGTAGACATCGCATGCAAATTGCATTCATAATATACATAGAGTAAACCTGTGAATCCACCCTTTTGCATTCATACATTCATCCATTGCATGCATCATCACAAGTCATCTATAGCGTAGAAATTAAACAAAAAGTTCATGAATCCCAAAACATGCATATATAAACATGCATCATCTATGCACCAACATCCATGTATATGCAATCATCCATAATCATATACCATCATGCATAAGCCGAGCTAATGGCCCCTCCTCCTTTGCATCCGTCAAAGGTTATCCACCAAGCATTTTTGCTCTTCTGAGATATCAAGCTGAGTTGAAAAATTGGAGATAGTCACTTCCATCCGATGGGCCACCCTATGAGTTTGACGAGCATAATCCAAGATAATCTATAGGATAAAGCAACATCATTTTTACTGAGGATCATTTTCGAAAGTAAAAAGAAGGTCCAATCAGGGGCATCACATTCATTTTTACTGAGGATCATTTCTAAAAGTAAAATGAAGATCTCATCAGGGGCCATCACATTCATTTTTACCAAGGATCATCTTTGAAAGTAAAAGGAAAGTTCCATCAGGGGGGCATCACCTTCATTTTTACCAAGGATCATTTTTGAAAGTAAAAGGAAGATCTCATAAAGGGCATACCCTCCAAGTCATTATTTTCTGTCAATTCCTCACATCTCATACCTAAAACAACTAAGTTGCCTTTATCCCTTGTCAAAGGCATCACCTTCAAAATCGTCAAGTCGTCTTTAAAATTACCTTCTTAGCTGAAGTAGCTAAATGACCTTTACCTCTCATCAGTGACGCGTAAGTCGAATGCTCATTGCATTAAGCCAAATAAACTCCTCTCCACTTTTAAAGACCCATCAAATTGAGTGGCAATCCTACAAAATCTAACCAACAAAATGTGACTTCTAAAGTCCCTTTAATCTCAGCAAAGTCCCTTCAGGCCTTCTGAAAGGCCTAACCCTTCACCTTCAGAAGCCTAAGTTCCTTGACAAAAATCACAATCAATCACATTTCATAAATCATCCTTTAAGCCCAAGTTCCTTGGCACAACCAAAATCAATCATATTCATAAATAATCCTTTAAGCCTATATTCCTCAGCAAAATAAAAATCAATCATCCTCAAAGCCCGAGAAAATAATTATTCTCAAAGTCCAAAAGCATTTTGGTGTCTTTATCTCTCTAATCTCAAATTCATCTCTCTAAACCCATTTTGACACAATCATCCCTAAATCACAAAACATTCGTTGAAGCCCCAAAACCCTTTTTGGTAGAAAATATTTCAATACCAAAGTAAACCCTTTGATCCAAGCCAGAATCAATCAAAACTGAACCCATTTGTTGTCAAAGTGACCGAGTCACCTTCTTTTCAAGTCCCTACCCCAAAAAATGGGGCTTCTCCCAAAAAAAGTCCCTCAAATCTGACACCTTCCAAAACTGACTGGTACCTCCTTGAAGTTGAGTGATACCTCTCCGGATAGGACCGATGCCTTTCAGAACGATTACCCCCTCCTTAATGCCATAGGGACATTTTCATTTTCAGACAATCCCAAGATAGCCTTTAGACTCATATCTTGCATCAACAGGACAACCTTTGCACATAGTAAGGTTTCCCTTTCCAGAAAATCTTTGCATAGAGCAAGGTTTCCCTTTCCAGACAACTTTTTGCACAGAGCAAGATTTCCCTTTCCGGATTACCTTTGCAAAGAGCAAGGTTTTCCTTTCCAGATAACCTTTTCACAAAGTAAGGTTTCCTTTTCTAGATAATCTTGGCACGGAGCAAGGTCCCCATTTTTAAATAACCTTTGCACAAAGAAAGGTTTCCCTTTCTAGACAATTTTTTCACAGAGCTAGGTCCCCCTTTTCAGACAACCTTTGCACAAAGCAAGGTTTCCCTTTCTAGACAATCTTTGCACGGAGCAAGATCCCCCTTTTTTCAGATGATCTTTGCACAGAGCAAAGTTCCCTTTCAAGTAACTATTAACCTGGATAGAGCTAGGTATCCTCCAAGTAAATCAACAATCTTCCACCTAATTTAGATTACGATACCATTATGACTATGCTTCCAAGCTAAGCAGCTGTCCTTCACTCGATCCTAACTGTGGTAATCATTTTTCACCCGATTCTGACCGTGATAATAATCTTTCACCTGATTCTGACCGTTGTAAGAATCTTTCACTCGATTTTGACCATGGTAACCATCTTTCATCTAAGAGACAAGCAGTTTTGATGCCCATCATGAAAAATCTCCCAAAGATACCGAGAGCTTTTTCCTTTATCAATCAATCCATAAATGTCTAGAAACAATCACCTAGGCATCCCTGTGGTTCCTTTCTCATCTTCCCATATTTTGAATCGATCATGTCCTCCACCCAGAAAAGTCAAAATCCTCACTTAGACGTCAATCTGATTCCTTTTTCCATTCTCGTTCATTTTAAAGTCAACTTTATCCTTCACCCAGAAATATCTAAATAGTGACATCCCTCTGGTTCATTTTTTTTCCACCCCTTTTATCTAAAATCCATCCAAATCTTTTACCCAGAAATGTTTAGAAAGAATAATCTAGACATCCCTCTGGTTCCTTCCCCCACCTTTTTATCCAAGTCAGCCCCATCCTTCACCTAAAAATATCTAGCCACTAGTCTAGATATCCTTTTGGTTCCTTTTTTCGCTTCCATTTATCAGTCAGTTTTCACCCATAAATGCCTAGAGACGATCACCTAGACATTCATATGGTCCATTCTCCCTTCTATTTATCAAAGTTAGTCACATTCTCCACACATAAATATTTAGGTACGATTGCTTAAACATCCCTATGGTCCATTCTCCCGTCTATTTATCAAAGTCAGTCACATTCTCCATCCATAAATATTTAGGAATGATTGCTTAAACATCCCTATGATTCCTTCTACCATCTTCCTTTTCGACCATGTCTCTTACCCAAACATGTCTAAGCACTGACCTAGACATCACTTTGGTTCCTTGCACCATCCCATCTCCCGAGTTTACTATTATTAGAATTGTTTTATAGACAAGACAATTCTAATGATAGGGCAGTTGTGAAACCTCAATTTTGGACTCTCCTGTTGTAGTCGCAGCTTGACACTTGTTAAGATTAGTGCGCTATGTATACGTGCGGTTAGCGAGCAGAGGTCAAAGAGGCAACGCCTCCTAAAAAAAAATAAGTTTTCAAGCATAATACTACAAGGATACTTACATTTCTGAAATTGACTAAATTTTTCCCAAAATTGACTGCCAAACTATCTGATAATTAATTTCGAATCCACCGACATTGACTAGTAATTTTTCAGAATCCTCGAAAGCCCCAAAAGTCCCGAAAAATGACCTAAAAACTTGAAAATCCTGAAAACCAACTTGCTAGTACCGATAGACGTGTTATCCGTTAGGATAATCGGCGGATCAGTCGATACTTTATGTAGAGCCTCCAACTATCTCGGCTATAGTCACCAGAAAGGTCGCCGGATTCGCCGGATAGTTGGCGACCGCAGTCGGCCTCTTGGCGGGTCCTCCCTGACATGCTGATGCGTGTCAGGTCTATAGTCAAGTATGCTCGACATCAAAGCTGGGTAGACGGCTAGCGGAACCTTCGGCTATCCCAACGATTAGTTCCCTTTTGCATAGAAATTTCATTTTTTACCGTTTTCAGCCCCATTCAGCCTTACCCTTCTAGTATTTTCACATTTTCTCTTCCTAAAATACCCCCACCTCACTTTACCTATAAATACCTTCTCCTTATCTTCATTTTTCTTCACCCCTCAAGCTTGTGTAGATTGGTTATCCACTTGCTTCTCTCTCTCTAATTAATCTCTCATACTCTTTTTGAGTAGCCCCTAAATTAATAAATTTCTCTTTGATTTAATTTTAGGTTAATTAATCATATTAATTAGTTAATTAATTAATTAATCTTTTTAGTTAAGTAATCACTTTGAATTAATTAATTAATCATTTTAATTAACTAATCCACTTAGTTAATTAATTAATTAATTAACTACTCTCCTTGAGTAATTAATCAATTAATTTAATCCTCCTTGGGTTAAATTTCACTTAATCCACTCTCATTGAGTAGAATTCCCAAATTCTGAAACTGATAAGACAGAACTTTAGTCCGAAAAAACACTTTGCTCCACTCAAAATCTCCTAAGATAAGGTAAGCATCTTCTCTCACCAACCCTCAAAATCACCACCCAATTCAAATCAAATCAAATCAATAAGATCAAACCCTAAACCCCTCCAGTTCACTATAGAATGAACTACGTGACTTTTGATCCCCATCCAATGGGGTACGTAGGCATGCTTTAAATTTAACTCCAAGCCTCAAATCTAAATCCCCAATCAATCCCTTTCCCCTCTATTTTATAAATATTTGTATTTAATTTCATTGTAATTAAGTTAATTATTTTGGAGTAAATGAGCGACCTTATGATTTTCCTAGTACCCATAAGGGCTAGAGGAAATACTCTTCTTTACTTGTAAATGTTTAATTATTTGCTCTTTATTCTCTATGCATTCATAATTATGCCATGTTCATGCATTTTAATTGTCAATTACACTCGTCATTCATAAAATCAATTTAAGTCAAATCAAACTTAGGAGTCAAATTTAGATTTTTTAAAATAAAAAACCTAGTCCGTAAGCTCAACTTTGTTCGAAGGTTAGTGATTTTATCCTTGGGCAAATTAATCAGAAATTAATGAATTAGAGTCAATTTTGGATTTTTTCTTAATTTTTTCATTTAAATAAATTAGGGTGGCGACTCCCAAATCCTGTTTCGAAAAATCAAATCAATTCACCAAGCGATAGCTGCTTCCAATCATAAGATCGAACCTAAAAGAGCATTCCGATTCCCTAGCAGACCAGACCTGGTGCTCGGATAAGGCCTCACAATGTTGCATGTGTTGTTTTTTTTTTTTTTTTTAATCTTCGTAAGTGTTAACCATACTTTATCCAACAAAATTCATGGATTGAATACTGCATTTGAATTGTAAGTGATTAAGAAATAAAATTTGTCATGCACGGAAGATTGTTGGGGCAAGAACACATGAAACTCTATTTTCAGTTGCATATAGCATGGTGAATTCAAGCTGCTTAAGGTTCGAATTTGAGAAAACTCAAGATACAAAAATTAAAGTTTGATGAGTCTACTAGGTTCTTGTAAAATATATCCTCTTAATTTTGAGTAATTTGAGAGTTATAGTCATTGTGGGTAAACTGCTATGTGTACATGCTTTGAAAAAAGTAAAAAAAAAAAAACCCAAAAAAAAGCAAGAAATGCAAAATTTCAAGAATATGGAAGAAAAGAAGAAACTTTTGCAGATACTAATAATGATAGAGGAATAAATGAATGAAGCAGAGAGAAACAAAGTAATGCATGAACAAACATCACCAAATCAAAATCGCAAAAAAGCTAAAAAAAATAAAGAAAAAGAGAAACAAGGGAGAAGAAGGACAAGAATCATAGAAGAAATAAGGGGTTAGCAATTTTAGATTTCCTCCATTTCTCTCTATCTCTTGCTACATTTTCTGTGTAAATATCTGTGAGATCACAACCACCAATAGCAATTGTCAATCCCACAAGAAAAGGTAATGAAAATAAAACAAAAACTATATAAAAGAAAACAAACCAAAAAGAAAAGAAAGGAAGAAAAGGAAATGAAAGAAACAAAGAAAGAAAGAGAGATAGAGACACAGAGAAACAACAAACATCACCAAATCAAAATCACAAAAAAGCTAAAAAAAATCAAGAAAAAGAGAAATAAGGGAGAAGAAGAACAAGAATCATAGAAGAAATAAAGGGTTAGCAATTTTAGATTTCCCCCATTTCTCTCTGTCTCTTGTTAGCTTTTTCTGTGTAAATATCTGTGAGATCACAACCACCAATAGCAATTGTCAATCCCACAAGAAAAGGTAATGAAAACAAAATAAAAATTATATAAAAGAAAACAAACAAACAAAAAAAAAGGAAGAAAAGGAAATGAAAGAAACAAAGAAAGAAAGAGAGATAGAGACACTGAGAAACAACAAATGACCTCATTATAAGAAAAGATTTTACCAAATTGATTCTCCGATTCCTTTGGATCCTAATTTGATTTGTGATTTTGCATAATAACTCTGAGACTCTTAAATATGTTTATACTCTTTTTTTGGGAGTTTATTAATGAATTTTATTACCCTCACTCGATTTTGTATATAGGTGAAAGACACGCACTAAAATTGGGTAAAAAAAGAGCAAAATTAATTTTTTTTTTTAAAATCAAGTTTGAATTTTGGCTAAAAAGTATCAAGAGAACTTATTTGAGCTTTTGTCCAAATCTCAAAGGTCAATTTGGCTTAAGGCAACTACAACCGCCTCCTTTGCTTCTTTATTAAAACCAAGTTGATTAATGAAAGTCTTATAGTTGGCAGTTTTCATAAGAGATTTAGTAATGGAGGAATCAACTATCTCCTCAACTTGTTCATCAACAACATGGTCTTGATTAGCAGAAACTTAAGCAACATTATCATCATTAAAAGGATTATGAATAAATGCATTAGTATGGCCTGACGACCACCATGAGCTGGAAAATGATTTTTTCACTCATCCTTTTTATTCAAGGAAAAGTTTCCCATTTTACTATTTTTTTTCTGAAAATTCCTTCTCTATTTTCTGCATTGTCTTATTGGATGTCCAACCACTTTGTGAAAATGACAAAACTTAGGGTTAGTCTTGTCCTCATTAGTCAGTTGTCATTCAATGTTAGAGAGCTTGATGTTTTCATCCTTGATCCATTGATCAAGTATAGCATGAACTTTATGCACAAGGTAAGGAAATGGCAGCAACTCAATATTTTTTGCTCAATTTCACTAAGAAGGGAGGTTGAATTGGTGGGTAATTAAAAATTAAAATGAAAAGGAGATTAAGGAAGAAGAGAAAGAACACAAATATTTATAGTGGTTAGGATTATAACCAATCCTACATCTAGTCCCCAATCACCAATTGGGTATTTCACTATCAATGAAGTTTTACCAAGTTCACTCCCAACTTAGAGTTTTGGCTCACATCAAACCTTACAAGTGTTTTCCCAAGGTTCATACTCAAACCTCTCAAGTGTTTTCACTAGGCTCACACTCAAACCTCTCAAGTGTTTTCACTAGGCTCACACTCAAACCTAAACAAGAGTTTTACTAAGGCTCACTCCCAAACCTATCAAGTGTTTAAGCCTAACACCCAACCCTTGAACAATTAAAGCTCTTACAATAAACACAAAATGTGTTAAATAAGGTTTAAGGCTTAAGAAATCAAAATACAAGAGTTTGGCCACTTAGAGAAGTTATTAGTTTTAATTGAAGACCTTTGGAGGGAGTATTTATAGCCTCCCAACACTTAAGAGACGTTACAAATAAGGCATGACCAAATCTCCCCCTAACAGCTAGAAAATCTGCTTTAAATGCATTATCAAAGTAGAATTACGGTCACGAAGCCTTAATCGCAGTCGCGATTCCCATTTAGCGGTTGCTACTGCTTAATTTTAGTAACTATATTCATATGTCTCAATGACTAGCGACACGTGGCTAATTTTCATTTGCTGATCAACTATCCGTTGGAACCTTTTCTCTGTTGTATGAACATACTGCTTGGTTGTGATCGCGATATGTCTTTCGCGTTTGATGTTGCGGTCGCGATTGTGACCGTAAACCTCTTTGAACCTTAACCATTTTCAGTTTATATGGCTTGAAATATATTGCGGTCATGACTTGCCTATTGTTGGCACAATAAAGGTGTTGCAGGCTCAATTTAGGAGTCAACCAGAATACTTAGGAAATTTTCCAAGTTCTTGAATCCCAAGCAATTCTAAGGCATTTTATCTGTTAAAATACACTTAGATAAAACATTAGTACAATTCAATTTGATTGTCAAGATCAAAATCAGGATTGACTAAATTGGACACCTAATTTAGGTCAACAATCTCCCCCTTTTTAATTTTGACAAATAAATTGAATTTCAAATAAAAAATAAGTATAATTACTATACATTTACTCCCCCTCAATCAATGCTCTCAAAAATTAGTGAAGTTCTTAAAATTTTAAAATTTTTGTTCTCTCCCCTTTGTCACAAATTCAATTTCTTATAATTTCTCCCCCTTTGTTAAGATCAAAAAAAGGGGTTTGGGAGAGTAAGGAACCATGGATTGAAGGTTAGAGAGTATAAGTAACAAGTAAATAAGTAAAAGAATGAAACAAACTATTTTAAAGCGAAGAGCTCCCATCAAGCATACCAAACTCCTTTTGTGCTGACTATGAGACATCTACAAGAAAAGAAATTTATCTTATCTTTGGTACCTAAGTGTATTTAGGTTCTTGAGGGTTAGTTATTGAAGGATCTTCAAGTTTTAATTGAGCCTTCCTTATGTAAAAAAAAATATTTATGTGCTCATTTTTCATACAATAATGGCACTTAAGCTTTGACTTGAAAGTCTTTTTGGGCTTTGCCATTTTGTTATAAAATTGTGGCCTTTTACATTATTATCATGATGCAAACAATAGCATATATGAGGTTGTAATTGTGAGTGTCTTTAAACATGCCTCTTTTGATAAATGAATGCATGATTGACTCTTTGTGGCTTAACTCTAAAGCATTGTATAGCCTTTTGAATCCTTTTAAAATTGGAGGGTATAGTGTGTGCTTTGACTCCTTTGTTAATTATCTCAATGCTAAAGGTTTGAGGAGTATAGGCTTTGTTGAATAAGGAAGGAGAGGATGTGGAAGTTGATGAACCATCAAAACCTAGGCCATGTTTCACAAAGGATGGCCTTTAAGACACAATAAGGGTGTCCAAAGCTTCCTTCCCTTTGTGAAATTTAGAAGTAGATGATCTTAGTTCATCAACTTCCAATTTCAAAACATTGTTTTCTTTATATAAAGAATCAAGTGAGGAGATTTTTGTAGAAACTTCATCCAATGAATTTTTGAGGTTAACATTGGATGTTTTTAAGCTTAAAACAAATTTTTTAAGACCTTTGAACTCCTCCTTAAGTTTTGAATATTTTTCTTTGTAAGATTTCATTTTAGAAAAATATTTTTCACATTTTAAGATCATAGCTTCCATAAGCTCATCATCATCCACATCATGCACATCATTATCACAATCATCATCACATGAGTGTGAAGTAGAACATGCCTCATATGTAGGTTCCTCAAACCCATGAAGCAAAGATTGGCAATGTCATCATCTTCTTCATCACTTGAGGAGCCATCATCCTAAGTAGCCTTGAAACCCTTTTTTTTTTCTTGTCCCATTTCTTCTTTTTCTTGTTCTTGGGACGATCCGGTTTTATTTGGCCTTACTTTCCACGATCATAATAAGTCACTTCATTCTTCTTTTCCTTGTTGGAATTGGAGTTGTAAGGAGACTTGTTAAATGGTCTCTTATCTTTCTTTTTGATGATCTTCTTCATTCTCCTTGTTATTATTGTCAACTCCTCATCATCATCAATGCTTTCATCAGAGTTGTTGACCTAAGTTAAGGTTTCAACTTAGTCAATCTCGATTTTGATCTTAACAATCAAATTGAATTGATCTAACATTTCATCTAAGTGTGTTTTTACAGTTTAGATGACCTAGAAAAGTTTGAGAATGAAGAACTTAGAAATTCCTCTAAGCATTCTACCTGACGTGTAATTCGCACCCACACAATCAGTATTGCAACCGCAATTCTGCTTTAGGCATGAAATACATAAATCATCCAGAAAAGTTCGCGATCAGAGTCACGAACGCAACACTGAGAGCTAAATGAATATCGCAAATGCTACGATCATATTGCGACCACAATATTCATAAGCCAGAGAAGAGCTACAATGGTAACATCAGCAACGAACGGTGTTTCACCACGTGGCACTAGCCGTTTGAGTCACATGAATATTGCGCTCGTGATATACCAGTAGCGATCGCAATAATGGGATAGCGACCGCGACTTTGTCTAACAGGGCATTTAATGCGAATTTTCTAACTGTTGAAGAGAGATTTGGTGCATAGCTTTTGTAATAGCTCTTTTATGGAGGGATACTATAAATATCCCCATTAAGAGCCTTCAAATATATACAACAACCTCTCTAGCAACCAAAATCTTGTAAATTTAATTCTCAAAGCTTTCTACTTTTCATTTAACACTTTGTGTTAGTTGTTAAAGCATTCATTGCTCAAGGGTTGAGTGTTAGCCATTAAACATTATCTAGGTTGAGAGAGTAAACCTTGTAAAACTCTTATTGGGTTTGAGTGTTAGCCTTAGTAAAAACACTTGTGAGATTATGAGTGTAAGCCTATTGAAAACACTTGTAAAGTTTGGTGTGAGCTTAAACACTAAATTGAGAATGAACTTGTCAAAACTCCATTGATAGTGAAATACCTAATTGTTGATTGAGGAGTGGATGTAGGATTGGTTATAATCCGAACCACTATAAATCCTTGTGTCTTTCTATTCTTTCTTACCCTTTCTCAATTAATTTTTTAATTGCCCACCTATTCAACCCCCTTTCTTGGTTCATCTAGGGTTACAAGTGGTATCAGAGCATTGGTCTCATTTCTACAAGCTTAATTGTGTGTGAAAAGATCTAAATGGCTAACAAAGGGATGAATCACCTCAAGCCTCACTTTGATGGCACCGATTATGCTTATTGGAAGCATAAAATGAAAGTCTATCTTGATAGTGACCTTGTGGATCTATAGGATAGCATACTTGAAGAATGAAAACCTCTATCAAAGGTGGTTAATGGTGTTGAAGAGTTGATTCCAAGGAAGAAATAGGTGAAGGCTCAAAGAAGAGCCAATGGAAAGAATAAAAGAGCAATGGCAATCCTTCTTAGTGCCCTTTCTAGAGAATAATTTGGAAGAGTTCAATAATGTTCAAGTGCTTTTAGCATTTGGAACACATTGGAGAACTACCATGAGAGCTCCAAGCAAGTCAAATCCAAGAAGATTCAAATGCTTGTTCATGAGTATGAACTCTTCAAGATGAAACCAAGTGAGAATGTGACCAATATGACCAATCGATTACTTGGCATAGCCACTAACTTGAAGAAGTTTGGAAAGAATTATTCTTTGGAAGACATCAACAACAAGATACTTAGAGCTCTTTCAAAGAACAACTTTGAATCCAAAGTCTCATCAATTGAAGAAGCACATGACCTTGAAAGTCTTCAAACTAATGTTCTCATTGGGAAGCTTCTCACTCATGAGATGACTTTGGAGAAGGAAGAAATCCAAGTTGAGAAGAAAAAGGCTTTTGCTCTCAAATGCTCCAAAGATCAACATGAAGAAGAAAGTCAAAGTGACTTGGATAAGAGTGAAGAAGAAGATGATGAATTGGCAATGCTTTGAAGATGAGTGAAGGAGATCATCAAAAACAAGAAGAAGAGATCATTTAGAAAATCTCCTTCCAACTCTACCTCAAATGACAATTCCAACAAAGAAAAGAAAAGTGAGGTAACTTACTATGAATGTGGGAAGCAAGGTCATATCAAACCAGAATGTCCCAAACTCAAAAAGAAAAAGAAATGGGATAAGGAAAAAAAGAAGAGCTTCAAGACTATATGAGATGAGGACTCTTCCAATGATGAAGAAAAGGAAGAGGTTGCAAATCTTTGCTTCATGGCCTTGGAGGACTCTCAAAATGAGATATGTTCTACATCTCATTCTTGTGATGATTTAAATAATGATAGTGATGATGATGTAGATAATGATGAAATTTTAGAAGACATAGTTTTAAAATGTGAAAAATATTTTTCAAAAATGAAATTTTATAAAGAAAAATATTCAAAGCTTGAGGAAGAATTTAAAGGTTTGGGAAAACTTGTTTTGAGTTTGAAAACCTCCAATGCTACCCTCAAGAGTTCATTAGATGAGGTATCTTCTAAAACTTCCTCTCTTGAATCTTTGTATAAGGAAAACAATACTTTAAAATTGGAAGTTGAGAAATTAAGAACTTCTATCTCAAAATTTCATAAAGAGAAGGAAGCTTTGGATACATTCATTGTATCTCAAAGACCACCCCTTGTAAAATATGGTCTTGGCTTCAATAATTCATCAATATCTACATCCTCATCTCCCTTGTTTGTCAAAGCCTCTACACCTCAAACATCTAGCATAGAGGTTGTTTACAAGGAGGTAAACACTCACATAAGACCTTCAAATCCTAAAGGGATTGAGAAAGGTACACATGACTCAAGAGCTAAGCCTTAAAAAGTAAATCATGCATTTAAATACAATAAGAAATATGATCAAAATCATTCACAATCACAATATCATTCATGCTCTTGTGTGCATCATAAAAATGTTGCAATTAGGCTAAAGTTTCATAACAAAGTGGCAAAGCATAGAAAAACTTACAAGTCAAAGCTAAAATGTCATTATTGTATGAAAGAATGCCATATCAATATATTTTGCTATATTAGGAAGGCTCAACTAAAGCTCGAGGAACCTTCCAAGACTAAGCCCAAAGGACCCAAATATATTTGGGTACCTAAGATAAGATGAATTGACATTTCTTGTAGGTATGCCATAAATCCACAACAAGTGAAAGTGAATGGCATGTAGATAGTGGATGCTCAAGGCATATGACCGGTAATGCAAGCCTCTTTATCTCTTTAAAGAAAAAGCTTGGAGGAAATGTCACATTTGGAAACAATGCTAAGGGTAAGGTAATTGGCAGTGGATCAATTGGTAAGAAAGTTGTTCCCTAATTGAAGGCGTTTATTTGGTTGATGGTTTAAAGCATAATTTATTAAGTGTAATTCAATTATGTGACAAAGGTAATAGAGTTATCTTTGACTCCAAAGAATGTCTAGTCACTACCTTGGTAGATGACAAAGTGATGTTCAAAGAAGAAAAAGATGACAATACCTATATAATTAACTTATACAATTTAGCTAACCATAATTTCAAGTGTCTTGTATCTATTAGCAATGAATCTTGGCTTTGGCATAGAAGGCTTGATCATGCAAGCATGGAGTTGATTCATAGCCTAAGTAAGGATGAGCTAGTTGATGGACTTCCAAAGATCAAATACTCAAAGGACAAGACATGTGGACCACGCCAAATGGAGAAACAACATAAGTCTTCCTTCAAGTCAAAGAATGTTGTAAGTACTTTTAGACCCCTTCAACTTATCTATATGGATTTATTTGGACCTAGTAGAGTTGCTAGTTTGAGTGAAAAACTTTATGCATATGTACTTGTTGATGATTACTCAAGATTTACTTGGGTTAGTTTCTTAACTCATAAGAGTGATGCTTTTGATGCATTTAAAAGTTTTGCAAAGAAAATTCAAAATGAAAAAGGGTATTTGATTTCAAAAATTAAAAGTGATCATGGAAAAGAATTTGAAAATGAATCTTTTGAAAACTTTTTCATTGAATTTGGTATTTCTCATAATTTTTCATCTCCTAGAACACCCCAACAAAATGGTGTTGTAGAAAGGAAAAATAGAACATTAGTGGAAATGGCTAGAACCATGCTCAATGAGTATAGTCTTCCAACATACTTTTGGGCGGAAGCCGTTAACACTTCTTGTTACATTGCAAATCGTGTTTTTAAAAGACTAATTTTGAATAAAACATCTTATGAGTTATGGAATGGAAGAAAACCTAAGAAATCTTAGAGTATTTGGTTGTAAGTGCTATATATTGAATACCAAGGATAATCATGGAAAATTTGTATCCAAAACGGATGATGGAATCTTTCTTGGCTATTCCACCACTAGCAAAGCTTATAGGGTCTTCAATAAAAAATCTCTAGTTGTTAAAGAATCTATGAATGTTATTTTTGATGAATCTAGTAAGCTTGATCTTGGGAAAGGTAGTGTTCTTGATGATTTTGTAGGAAAGTTTGAAAATCTTGAAATTGAGGAAAATTCAAGGGAAGAAGAAGTGAATGAAGAACCTCAACAAGATGTAAAAGATCAACCTCAACAACAATATGATCACACTCAAGGACTTCCAAAGGATTGGAGCTATCCCAAAGATCATCCCAAGGAACTTATCATAGGTGAAACTTCAAAGGGGAATTTGCTAAGTGTATGATTAGAGAATTTGAGATGAGTATGATGGGAAAGCTCAAATTCTTTCTTGGTCTTCAAATCAAGAAATGCAAAGATGGTATTTTCATCAACCAATCTAAGTACACCAAAGAATTATTGAAGAAATTTGGAATGGATGGTTGCAAAAGTAGCAAGACACCAATGAGCACATCAATTAAACTTGACAAAGATGAAATGGGTAAGAATATGGATGAAAAGAAGTATAGAAGTATGATTGGCTCACTTCTTTATCTTACCGCTTCTAAACCCAATATAATGTATAGTGTATGCTTGTGTGCTAGATTTCAATCTTGTCCTAAAGAGTCTCATTTAAATGCGGTCAAAAGAATTTTAAAATATTTATATGGCACATTGCATATAGGATTATGGTATCCAAGAGATTTTTCATTTAGCATTATTGGATATTCAGATGCGGATTATGCCGGTAGTCTCTTAGATAGAAAGAGTACATCTGGAACTTGCTATTTTCTTGGTGAGTGTTTAGTTTCTTAGTTTAATAAGAAACAAGTTTTGGTTGCCTTGTCCACCGCCGAAGCAGAATATGTGGCGGCGGATTGTTGTTGCACTCAAGTCCTTTGGATGAAACAACAACTTAAGGACTATGGTCAAGCTCTTGATCACATTCCCATCAAATGTAATAATACAAGTACTATAAATCTTTTAAAGAATCCTATTCAACATTCTAGGAGCAACCATATAGATATTAGGCATCATTTTTTAAGAGACTATGTGCAAAATGGAGATGTTGTATTAGAATTTATTAATACAACTAATCAATTGGTGGATATTTTCACAAAACCCCTAAATGAAGAAAGATTGAACTTCATTAAAAGGAAACTAGAAATTCTTGATGGAAGTTCCTTGTCTTAAAAAATTGTATTTTTATACTTTGCATAACCTTTTATGTGCATATTTTGTTCATTTGTCATCAAAGTGCAAATTATTGTTTTGTTTGATACTAATGCTAAATTTGTTTGATTAAGATGATATCTTGATGTTTTGTGTGTTTAGAAAATCAATATCTTATGTATGCATATTGAATGTTAAAAATATGCATTTATATTTCTTTTATCATTTAAACTGATATTGATTAAAATTGCATATATTTATCTTCAATTTTTCTTAAAAAATTAGAAAAACCTCTAAATCAGAGTCGCAACAAGCTTATGGTGCTCGCGAAATTCGTATTTCTTTTGTCCGTTGGTATTTTATGAATATCGTGATCGCAACTATCTTGTCGCGAACGCTATTTTTCCTCTTTTAGTGACCTTTACTCAAAAATTATGAAAATCGCGGTTGCGACTACATATTCGCTGACGCGATTTACAATTCTGACAGAAAAAAAAATAGTCATTTTAAAATTGTGGTTTTGTATTTAATGCAAATTCTAGCCCTTTTTTGCAGTTTTTTAAGCAATTGTATGGCTATAAATACCCCCCTTACTCATCCAAATCATTTAACAAACACTTTTTAAACTTTAAGTACATTCTCCCTCATTTTCTTTGAAAATCTTTCACTTCATCTTCTCTTTTCTTCTATTTTCTTGTGTTCAATGGCTCCAAAAACTAAGTTCACTAAAGCCTCCAAGGGGAAAGAGCCCCAAAGTTCACAAGCTCCTTCCCCTCTTGATCTTATGAAGGGCATCACAAAAGAAGAAAAAATCAAATGGACCCAACTAGAATCCAAAACCATCATTGCCAACAAAGTTCTCAATGTCTTTAGCCTTAGAACCTTAGGCATAGAAGGGGACATCATGCACTATTTGGATAACCTCAATTGGAGGCCTTTCATTCTCGCAATTGAAAATGGCCATGAGGAGCTTACTAGAGAATTTATTGCTACTCTTGTGCAATGAAAGAAGTTCTCCGATCCTTATGGTCCATATGACATTAGATTTCGATTCTTTGGCCAAATCTATGGCCTAAAATTGGAAGAAGTGGCTGAATTATTTAATTTCCAAAAAGAAGGAGCTTCAACTCTCAATGAGTTGGATATGGATTTCAACGAATTTTGGAAAGAACTATCCATTGAGATAAGGTATGATCCTAGATCATCTCTAGCTAAACACTTTAGAACCTTAACTTTTTGGGTTCTCCATCGCATTGTCACCTTCTCTATTAATGCAAGAGGGGATGGCAATGAGAAAGTTACCTAAAAAGACCTATTCTTTCTTTTTGGCCTCCTTAAAAACTATAAAATCCAAACTGCCAAATTTCTTCTAGACCAATTTGTCTACCTTGCCAAATCCTCCAAAGGAGTAATTCTCCTCTCCTCTCAAATCACCAAAATAGCAAATTATATTGGTGCCTTATCCCTTTCAAATAAAGCCGCTCTCAAAAACCATTCTTCCTCCTACTTCTAATATGTTAGATATTGACTATATGATCCATTCAAAGTGCATCAAGTAAAAGAACAACTCATATGAATATACTCTTGGGGAAGTTGGTATTTTAGACAAATCAAGAAAAAGGTCTAGAGTTGCTCTCTCTAGTAGAGAACCTTCATAAGTTGAAGAAGGAATTTCTAGGGACCAAGGCACCCAAACTCCTTCTAGAGTTTCTCTACCTTCCAAAACAATCAAGCTTCTCCACAAAATTCTCAAAAGGCTTAATCTTTTTTACCATATGCATGGGGATATCATTGAAATGCAAAGCAAGCCAGACATTCCCCCTCGTGAGTTAAAAGATTGGGAATTTAGTGATGTTGAAGAGGATGAAGAAGATCAAGACCAATAGTGATTGGACCATTGAAACTTTTCTTTTAAATTTTTTTTCTTTTTCTCTTCTTAGTTGTCTTTTCATTTTATTTTCATTTGTATTCTCTTTCTTTTTTAATGAAATGAATTTCCTTCTTAAGTTTGAGCTACTTGATGCATGCTTTGTTTTATGCATTCTCTATTGTGTATTGTTCTTTCTCTTTATGTGTTTGATAATATCTTAAACCAGTATCATTGTTATCCTTTTTTTTTTATCTTGCCAAAGGGGGAGAAGGGTATGAATTTGCAATTTATTTAACAAAGGGGGAGTATTCAATTAAGAGGGAGAAAAAAAAATTTTACCCTTAAAGATGTTATAAAAAGTTAAATATTGCATTTACTTTAGTAATTTTTTTTACCTCAAATTCAATTTAATTATCAAAATAAAAAAAGGGAAGATTGTTGACCTAAGTTGAGATTTCAACTTAGTCAATCTTGATTTTGATCTTGACAATCAAATTGAATTGATCTAACATTTCATCTAAGAGTGTTTTTACAATTTAGATGACTTAGAAAAGCTTGAGAATGAAGAACTTAGAAATTTCTCTAAGCATTCTGCCTGACGTGTAATTCGCGTCCGTAACAAGGATATCGCGCCTGCACAATCAATATCGCGATCGTAATTCTACTTTAGGCATGAAATACACAAATCATCTAGAAGAGTTCGTGGTTAGAGTCGCGAATGCAACACTGAGCGCTAAATGAATATCGCGAATGCTACAATCATGTTGCGACCGCAACATTCATAAGCCAGAGAAGAGCTACAACGGTAACATCAGCAACGAATAGGGTTTTGCCATATGGCACTAACCATTTGAGTCACATGAATATTGCGCTCGTGATATACCAGTAGCGACTGCAATATAGCAATAGCAACCGCGATAATGGGATAGCGACCGCGACTTTGTCTGACAGGGCATTTAATGCTGATTTTCTAGCTGTTGAAGAGAGATTTGGTGCATAACTTTTGTAACAGCTCTTTTATAGAGGAAAACTATAAATACCCCATTAAGAGCCTTCAAGTATATACAACAACCTCTCTAGCAACCAAACTCTTACAAATTTAATTCTCAAAGCTTTCTACTTTTCATTTAACACTTTGTGTTAGTTGTTAGAGCATTCATTGCTCAAGGGTTGAGTGTTAACCATTAAACACTATCTAGGTTGAGAGAGTAATCCTTGTAAAACTCTTAATTGGGTTTGAGTGTTAGCCTTAGTAAAAACACTTGTGAGGTTGTTGTTAGAGTACATACCTTAGAGCAGTATATATTCTTATGTAAATGTAAAACAACATTATTAAATAGCAATAAATATATGTTTATATAAATCAATTGTTCCATTATATTAAATGTATATTTGTAGTCCATTAGTATTTTGTGAGAGGATCTATTCTCAAGTGTTGATAATATGGATGACAGATCGCTCTTAAATAAATACTTCTAAATGTTCATGGTCATAGGAATAATGACTAGGCATCATTAATTTCGGAGAGACCGTCACCTCTATTTATATTCTATAATCAATATGTGATACTTATGATTATAGAGGTAGTGAGCATCATGCTACTTGACAAAAGTTGTCGATATAAATATGTGGATATTCATGTGATGAATGATTGAACTGTGA
>CATKHJ010314525.1:0-13097 GCA_949750685.1 Vernicia montana
TTGTAATTTTTCATATGATGTAAGCCTTTAGGCCTTTTTCATAGACCTTGTGTCTGTTTTCAATTTAGACTTTAAACCCTGTGTTGTAAACCCATATTTGGGTAGGATATTCATGGACCCTAGGTCCAATTCAGACACCCAAAGTTGGGATAACCTTAAAATTGTAATTCTCATTGTACTGTTTTGGACTTTATGACCTAATTAATAGCAACTCTTCTCTTCTTTAACCAAAAAAAAAAAAAATCCATTAGGATTTTAATTCATAATCCCAACAAGTTAAATACTCAAAAGTATTTTAATTGTTGCCATCTAAACTAAATACATTAATTATTATCTTGATGGTAACTTGTATTTTTTTTCTTAAAAATAACTTTCATTAATTAGGCTTAATTGATATTTATATAGGATTACTTAGTTTTAAATTAGTTTAGGTAAGAGTGCTTGACCCATTATTTAAAAGTAATAATAATTAAAAAAAATTATTAATTTAAATTTAATTAGGATAAAGAAAAAATCATAGATTATATTTACAAATGAGATGAGGAATAAAATCTTTACTGTGGGCACCAGAAGCCAAAAAAAATAAAAATAAAATAAAGCTCACGTTATAATTGTATTAGATAAAAACAAAAAAAAAAACAAAAAAACGAATGATTAATTTAGCTATGAGCTATAAGTTTAACATTTTTTTAAAATATTTATATTTTATAATATCTTAATGTTTATGATATTAACAATACATTTTTTAAGAGAACACGTTAATAATTATAAAATCATATATTGTTAAGTACATTGTAATTAATTTACAAGCAATTAAATTTCAGATTGAAAAGGGAAAAAACCGAAAACAGATAGAAGTTAAAATAATTCATATTTATGGAAATTTAAGCCTATAAGTAGTAATTGTGACGATTAAGCTTTACCAGAGAGAGGACAAGTGCTAGAAAGGATGATTCTTAGCGCCCACACATAGACTAGTATGTCAGAAAGTTACTTAAAGTTAAAACCATTTGGCAAGAACAGAATCTAAATACTTTTCTTCTTTCAGTTTTTTCTCTAGAGCCTCCGTCTCTTCTTTTAAGTTTTCTTAAAGGGAAGCCCTTCAGTGGCTTCGACCACTAGAAGGGTTCCCCAAAATTTTATTCTTTTTGTTGTAAATATCCATGGACTTCAGTTATGTTTGTGTTTGTTTTATCTCCCAGTTCATATGAGTTTTAATTACTTTTTGTTCTTGTATATCTGGTTCTTGTAGATCTAGTTTTATCTTATGGTAGTAGTATTGCTATGGTTGCCTACGGCGGCGTTCGACTTTCTTGTCGTATCCAATATTTTGATGGGCTGTTAAGTGATGATAGATGGTGAAAGAGAGGAAGAGAGTGCTGATTTGAGGGTTGGAGACTCAGAAATCAAATCATGGTCATCAGATCTTCATCAAAGGAAGAGCTCATTCACCAACGACCGAGTTAAATACTTTCTCTGGTTATTGCAAGAAGTCTTGATGGAATCTGTAGCCTATCGTCTTCTCTTTGCTCACGGATCCAGTTTCCTCAGGTGAGCTTCCTTTAAGTCTATGTAGTGCATGTCTTCTTCGGATTGGCCAGCAGAAATCCCCCTAGTTTCTCAGGCAGTCGTTCTTGTTTCTCTGTCACAAACGCCGGAGGAAGTGAAGGCGGAGAGATATAAAGGTTTTGGAAGGGATAGACATAGTCAAGGGCATTGGTGTAATTCTACAATACTTGTGGGCTAATGGGCCATGAATGATCTGGGCTTGAAGCCCCAGTTTAAAAACCTAATGTTTGGTAGATTTTCTTCCATTTGTATGTCTTTTTGCTGGGCTATCTATATGTGGTTGTATTTGAACTGTACTGTAATAGGCTTAATGCTTTTTTAATGAAAGCACTGTTCTTCTTTGGCCAAAAAAAAAAAAAAAAAAAAAAGAAGAAGAAGAAAAAGAAGAAGAAAAGGAAAAGACTTCAACCGATAACCAATTAGCTATTTAAAGGAAAATAAGGGTACCGTAGTGCGACCCTCTAATTGCACTTTAAAACTGTGTTTGATAGTCCGTAATCAATAACGTAATGTAATGAGAATTACATTACGTATTGAATTATTTTGTTTAGTTATGTAAAAAATTTTGAATGCAATGTAATGAGTATTACAATATTAATTCTCCATGCCTTAAAAAATGAAATGACCATTACATTAAAAAAAAATATATATTGCTCATTGCATTTTTCATTTGTTATTTCCTATCTTTTTTTTATAACATTTTTTTTGAATGATATTTTTTCTTTTTTTTACAATAAATATTTTTTGCATGGCCTGTTTTCATAGTTTTTATGAATTATTTTTATTATTTTAAAAAAAACTAATGATATGTTTTCTTTTTTTTACAATAATTTTTTTAATGGCCAAATTTTTTTACAACAAAAAATTTTTAATTACTATTTTTTTTACAACACAATTAATATTTTTCTTTTATACCATAATTAATATTTATCATATTAATTTTAATATAATTAATTAACTTAAATAAATATAATTTAAAATTCAATATCTTATTTTGATAATTATAAATTAATTAATTAATTCAATCATTACATTATATAATTATTTCATTTATACTTTCAAACAAAGTAATATAATACTTATTACATTACATTGCATTTTTCATTCCATTACATAGTTTATTACATT
Source organism: Vernicia montana (assembly GCA_949750685.1). Taxonomy (NCBI): domain Eukaryota; kingdom Viridiplantae; phylum Streptophyta; class Magnoliopsida; order Malpighiales; family Euphorbiaceae; genus Vernicia; species Vernicia montana. Next base: position 2,698 of record CATKHJ010314525.1, read on the forward strand.
ATCTCATACCAAACGTATCATAAATGTTAAAGGATCCATTGTAATAGATTGGTAAAATATTTTACACCATAATTCATATATAATAAGTTAAGGATTACCTGATTCGATTTTATCTTATTGAATATGATTTAATTTTTAAGTCAATAAATTAATTTAAGATTAGTATTTTAAAATTATAAAAATTTGAGTTAATTATATATTTTTTAAAATAAATAATAATGCAAGCTAGACAGTATGAGGTAGTCCTCATTTTTAATATATATATATATGGATGGAATATTTTTACTGAAAATGTAGAATATATATGTAAATATAAATATTGGAATTTGGGTGCATGTGAAAAGGAAAAAACTATAGTAATAAATAACAATCAATTAATTGCTTTATGATTTTCTTGGTTTGAACTTCGAAGTACGAGCATTTTTCATGTACACTTCCCTTTCCCTACCTACCACATCATCTACCTCTCTTTTCTTTTTTTTCTTTGGCCAAAGTAAAACCTATTCATTAAATGGAACAAAGGCCAAACAATACAATTAAGCATTACAAATTCCATAAAGGTCCAATTAGAGATTAGAAACTTAGACCTATAGTCCATAATACATTTATCCACCAAAGGATTTTTGACATTAGGCTTGAAGCTCATAGAGAAAATGGCCCATTGGCCTACAAAGAGTGTCAAATTCTCAATTAATCCCTACATATTTTTTTTCTGTTCAGAATCTTTCTCTGACCTGACTTTCGTCGTCAATGACCGAAGGATAGAAGAGACCATCCATAAGTATAAGGAAACAATTGAACCACATCTTTAGATCTTGCACTAATGAATCCTAAATCAAGCCCACCTTATATCTACTGATATGAAAACACGTCAAGATTTATTAAGATCTACAAGCATCAATCGGATCTGTCACCATAGATTGAAAGGAAGAAAACTCTCGTCCATGGCAAAAGAGCTTGAGATGAGAATAGACCCATTGATGCATGTAGTTCCAACTCTGGTTGGAGCGATCTCTAGCCCCAGAAGATAGCAGTAGAGGTACAATTGAACACAACCAAGTTCCTTCATAACAGCGAAGGAGCAATTAAAGCAGATCGAATACAAAAAACAAAAAAGAAGAGGCCTCATGGAAAAGGGAGATAAAAGATACTAAGATCTTAGCTAAATTATTAGAAATACACAATAAAAAAAGATAAATAAGAAAAAAGAAAAAACCTCTCCGATGGCTATAGCCATCAAAAGTTACACTGGACAAACCTTAACCAAGAGGAACTCATCTACCTTCCAATTGTATATGCGGCAATCATGAATCAATTTAAATGATAGATATATACATAATTAAATCCCAATTTAATTTTTTTTCATTGATTTAAATTTAAAATCCACTTGCAATGATTTAAAATAAACCAAACAAACTCTGCTAAGAAATAATTTAAGAGAAAAGGGATTAACTTCAATTTTGTGATTTTTTATGCGATCTAATTAGTAAAACCATTTTAACATTTTGAGCACAATTAAAATAATATATAAAATTTAAAGTTTTAAGTTTTATAATATTACAATTACAAAACTAAAGAAGAGCCGGTCTGTGCAAGCGACGCCGTTTCATCACCAGAGCAAATCCACAATCTCCATCCTTGGCGTTGAAAGTTAAAATTCCAATATCCGAAATTCTACATATGCTTTGCAACTTGCCACTGAAAATCTCAAACATATTGCCAAAATGCTCATTCCAACATCTGAAACAAATCCATGCCATCATAATCGTAGCATATCTTACTCAAAACATCCAAATCTTCTCCAGATTTCTTCGTCGAAGCACTGAATTTGGCTCAATGGATTATTCAAATCTCATATTCTCCCAAATGGGTCATGATTTCAATACACAAATCTTGCTCTGGAATGCCATGATTAGAGGGTACGCTTTTAATGGTCCTTTCGAGAAATGTATATTAATGTTCGATGAAATGCCTCTGAAAGAGCTTAAACCCGATAACTACACGTACCCATATGTGTTAAACTCCTGTTGTGAACTGGGGTTTTATAGAAAAGGGAAGAGAGTGCATTGCCAGATTATAAAGTCTGGATATGACTCCAGCTTTGCAGTTGCTCATTCCCTTTTTAACATATATATAAAAATGCCGGTTTCTTTTAACAAGTTAAATGATGCCCGCAAGATTTTCGACGATATGTGCATGAGGCCAATAGAAGTATGGAACAGAATGATATCTGAGTATGTGAGCTTTGATGATGTTAGATCTGCGAGGCAGTTGTTTGAAGCCATGCCAGAAAGGGATGCTGTTTCATGGAATTCTATGATTTCAGGGTATGTTAAAGTTGGAGAAATAGAAAATGCAAGAGAATTGTTTGAGTGGATGCCGGAAAAGAATGTTATTTCATGGACTTTGATGATCGCTGCACTTGCTCATACAGGCAATCTTGAAGCAGCAAGAAGATTTTTTGAGAAAATGCCATACAGGAATGTGGTTTCTTGGAATTCGATGATTTCGAGTTTTACCAAACATGGGAAATTTGTTGAAGCATTGGATCTTTTTGTCCAAATGCAATCAGAAGGTGTGATTCCAGATGGGTATACCTTTGTTTCTGTTTTGTCAGCATGTTCAAATTTAGGTGATCTGGAGTATGGGAAATATGTACACTATTTAATTGGTGATATCTCTCAATTGGAAGTCATGGTAGGGACTGCTCTCGTAGAAATGTATGCCCATTGTGGAGAGGTTAATAGAAGTTTTGCTGTTTTTATCAAGCTAGCAAATAAGGATGTTTTTTGCTGGAATGTTATGATCAAATCTTTAGCAATTAATGGAAGAACTGAAGATGCCATCAAGATTTTCTTTTTGATGCAAAAGTCAGAATTGAAGCCAAATGATTTCACATTTACTAGTGCTTTATTTGCTTGTAGCCATGGGGGCTTGGTGGAAGAAGGTCGTAGAATCTTCTATAGCATGGAGAAAGATTATAAGATTAGTCCAAAGGTTGAGCATTTCGGTTGTTTAATTGACTTGCTTAGCCGGAATGGTCTGCTTGAAGAAGCAGTGCTTCTAGCCAATAATATGCCCTTTAAACCTGACATTGCTATATGGGGTGCTTTACTTGGGGGTTGCAGGACAAGAAATGACTTGAAGTTAGCAGAAAAGGTGGTAGAGAGAGCTACTGAATTGGAAGCAGATGAATCAGGAGTGTATGTCCTCTTGGCAAATATCTATGCCTCGGCAGGCCAATGGCAAGAGGCTCTATGTGCGCGAGGAAATATGGAGGAAAAGAAGATAAGGAAGGAGGCTGGTAGTAGTATTGTTTTCTAGGATGTTTATGCCTTGTGGAAATACAGAACTCACAACAAAATATACAGGGAAATAAAAGATGGAAAGGCATCCTTGATCCTTCCTCAGAAAATGTTAGTCCCTTTCAGAAATCTGTATGAAATTGTGCAAACTTGCTGAAATATTACCTCGAAAATGCTATATTGACAATAATTTTGTACCTTCAGATTTATCCAATCTACAGTGACATCATTTTATTCGTAATACTCTGCTCATAATCATCTATGAATTTTGGCGCAACTATGGTAGAAAAATAGCAGGTCTTATTTATGTATCTTGGCATTTGAGCAACAAAATATCTGGGCAAATAAATACAGAAAAGAATTCCTTCACAGAAAATAGAATTGAGCCAAGAGGATAGCTATCCTACAGAAACGTTCACTCTCATGACTTGAAAGAGATGCATTGGTTTTAACAATTACTTACAAAAAGCTGGACTCTCAATATACCTCGCATTCTTTTAATTTAAGAAATAGAGAAATCGGAAATCCAGATTCCTGGAGTTGCTAAAAGGAAGGGATAAGTTAATGGAATTATTGCTTATTTAACCGTCGAAGGGAAACAGTTAAGTAAAGATATATCAGCCTCAGTTGCTATTTGCTATGTGAATATAATCGGAATTTGTCATGAAAATGTGGTATTTTTTTTTTAAACCGTTCAATTTACCCAGGACATGCATGTATTTCCTTAGCAACTAACATGCACGACACTTTTTCCTAACATCCAAGCATATTCGTATACTATTATACAAAAATATCATGTTTCAAAATTCAAATAAATATGATGACAAATTAGGTAGACAAGAACTATCCTGTGTGTTTTCACTACTCATACAATGGCAGAAGCATCGTCCCTGCAAAGACATTTCAGCCAGGAGATGCAAGCACATACCATGGCCACATTCTTACACTAGCACACTAAGTTGCAACTATGTAAATCCTAAATTAATTGTGAGACAGATCTCACGAACAGGGAACCTATCGCACACAAACTCCATCTAGTAAGAGTTGAGTTCCACCAAATACAAATAAATAGCACACGACAATCATCCACAACTTTGGATACCTAGTCAACCAACTTAAAAATGTCTGCTAAGAAGTACCATTAACTTGAAAATTCAGTTATGATGTACTATCATAATATCCGCACTCAGATTCATGCCATACTGTCTGTAGCATCTAGGAATCCAACCACTGCATTGAAGGTGTAAGCTCTAGAAATCCATGCTAAGTTCAGGTAGTAATCATGTTGAACTGGAATCTGGAAAGCTGTTGAGGAATGGTTGATATAACTGGCCCATATCTCTGCCACCAATTAATCAACATGTTATAAAATAATATTAAAAATTCATAATATCATTTTCATAGAACTTGCTAGAGCAGAGGGAGGTAGATGTCACGCATGCCATCTTCAAAGGCAGGATTAGGAGTAATTGGGTGGAGTGAACAAAATTCAAAAGTGGAAGAAAGGCAGATGACAAAACTCACTGCATAGACATATACTTTTGAGGGGCAAAAGGGGGGAAAGACAAAAGAAAAATAGACATGATTCAGTCAAATCGAATTGTCAACTGTTGGATTAGATGAAAAATTCTGATCTGATGGCTGATAACTTGTGCATGTGTGAGCACATGCATTAAATTAATTTAAAATAAATAAATAATCCATGCTGAATCCTTATGGTTTACCAGTTCCCATTTACCTGACTTTGGAAATTTTCAATTCCTAACTCATAAAGTATGATAAGCACATACAGCATTTGAAACCATAAAATATTCCAAACATCAAATCAAAATTCACATTTAGCAGACAATCCTGTATGACCATACCTGCACATTATCATAGAGCTCAAACAATGGGACAGCAAGAAGTTTTAAATTTTTAGGTACTGCAAAGTACTCTCTTTCAGACAAGTGAACAAGGAAAAGCTTCTTGCACTCCTGTGTTACCAAGAATGGAGAGAAAGGTAGATAAGTATAATTTATACGTATGAAAAGAAAAACAAAAACCAAATAAGAAATGAACATGAAAATATTCTACAGTCTAGTAACCTTAGGCTTTGTTATGTGGGGAGGGCAATATGGATACATGATGGTTTCAAAGTTTGGCCTCCACCAGATAGCCACACACTCACCAATCTGCAAGGAGATGCCAAATGACAAAAATACAAATCAGAAAAATGGTAATATTCAAAATTCACAGTTAACATAGCAATCTCAAAGGAAGCATAGGGCATGCATCCAACTATGTTCCAAGATATGCAGTTTCTGATACAAATTCTTTATCCTGGTGAAAATAAGGGAAGAAAAGCAAATTATTGTACACTGAGAAGCACACTAAAATTGCTCATGAACCCATAAAGAATAGTTGGTACTAAGGAGTCCAATCATCAGGTATGTAAATGATAGACCAATATGCCTATGTTGTATATCCTTTTTCTTTTCTTTTTTATCTTTTCCTACCCACTCATTCCCAGAGGTATTTTCTTTATATGTTTACCCCTTACAAATCAGTTTCTAACATCTTTGTGTTCAGCTATTCTCAGAACTAAAGTAAAAGAGGTAAAAATACCTGCCAGTCTGGCACCAGAGCAGGTGAATTAGCACCAAGCTTGCTGGTCAGTTTTCTTTTCAAACCCTCAATTTCTGTCATACATATATGGCCATCATAAGCAACATATTATCTGGAACAATATGTGTAAAAGAAAACAAATTCCACCACAATCCTAATGAAGATAAGACAATATAACAGAAACAGAAAATAAAAATGCAGACCAGTGAAACTATACCATTCTCTCCCGGCTTTAGACGTCCACCTGGCAGTTTGCAGAATGTGTTCCCAATTTGCAGAAGAAGTATGTGAGGATGATTATGCTCCTGTACCTGCAAGATCACTACATAAACTGAGCCAATAGAGAGGTAAGAGGCTTCTAGACATTTATTTTTTGAAAAATGTTTCCTGATGCCCTTTTTTAACCCAATCTAACTAGAAAGTACAATTTAGTAGTATATCAATAAGAATGCAACAAAATACAAAAGAATTTGATTTGCATAATGAAACATCCATCAAATTTTTAACATTTGATGATGAAAATGATAAACCACTTTTGCATACCACATATTTTGGATTATATCTTGAAAGACTGTTGCTTGCAAGTGAAACTATTATTTCACTTATGTAGATACAAAAGGTAACAGCATCTAACTCAAACCACATATATTTCCATTGAAATTATAAATTCTATCTACCTACGATTACATTGCATAAATATATCTTTTTCACTAGAAAAGCCCCTAAGAGACAAAAATGAATTCTTCGGCCACTTTGCAGAAAAATCTAGCCATACAAAAAAAAAGAGGGAAAATTGGGGGAGAAAAACAACAGCAACTGCAGCAGAGATATTCTGTCCCCTCATTGATAGATTGAAGCATCTGCTGACATGCTTTAGTGAGATCAGGAATGGCAGTGGAGAACCATTGTCCATGAGATAATCAACTACAATTTGCTTATCCATCTTATGCAATCCCAATAATTTATTAATAAAATCCATCAAACCTAAGCAATGATAAAAATAAAGTTGAACCATCTGGAAGTCTGGCCTAAACCTAAAGTATTGAGTAATTCTAACTAATAACCTAGTAAAACCATATATTTTTGCAATTAAAATTGCCTGTAAAAAAGAACATTTTTATAGGATAGAGAAAAGTGAGTCGAGAAGTGAGTCCATGAATGCAACTTTTGAAACTTTAGAAATGATATTACTATCATTATCTATAGATAAAAGTTCAAAATATGCCAATAAGTATAACTAAAAACACTATCCCTATAGTCCGTTCATGATCAAGTTAAATCCATTTGGAGGACCAACAGAAACCTAAACCATAACCAGGTTCCACAAGCAAAGACCATACATCTATACATATACATACATGCATAGAGCACACCTACCACATATTTAAAGTATAGAAGGGCAGCAGGTTCAACAAAAGAAAATTTTGAAACCATGGCTAAGTAACTAGCATGATATCTAAATATTACTGTTCTAAATTCAACTACCTATAAAGATTTCATCACAAGAATAACAAGGACGAGAAGAGCCATTATATTAATAACCTGAGCACAACTAGGAGTACAAATTGCAAATCAGCAGAATTCAACGTCCAAAGAAAGCAAAAGTCATATTTTTGGCAATGAGACCCATTATTGAAAAGAGAGGGAGGATCAGATAAAATTTTATATTTGTGGGTGAACAGGGGACGAGCAACAGGATATTTGCATGCTTCTGAGAATCAATGGTTAATGTCTTTAAGGAAAGAAAGATTGTTGTGGAAAAATGGTGCATTTCTGATAAAAATCTTTGTTGAGTTTAGTTTCAGATTTCACATTAGCCACTCAAAACAAAGATAATGAGCTATCCTACGAGCTCATGCAAATTATTCCAGAATGGCACACACCACATCCACATGGTAATAAAACAGAGGCATAACCGCAGAAATTATTCTAGTATTATCAATATTTCTAATTGTCAAGAAAACGACATATTGTATTCAAAAACTTGTCTTCAAGTGCAGTTTTAGCAAACACAATATCTTGACATAGAAAATTAACACTTCTAATATGATTAGCACATGGATTTAAACAAAAGCATATGAACATACCAGCAAAATTGCTTCGACACTTGTCCTCATCCCCTCTTTCATATAGCTGTAACAGAGAATCAACAACAATAATCAAATTCCAGCACACTATGCCGCGTAAGTTACGCATGAAAGCACTAGAATCCTCACATTGTTCATATACTGCATACAAATCTTTTTCAAAGTCAAAGCCATGATTTAGCCAGTTTATAGTTGTGAGAGTTCAAAATATTCAGAACCAAAAACCCTCAGATTTTACCACTGCATTGAACGCAACACCGAAGAGGAAAAATAAACTAGGGTTTCGAATCACTAATCAATTACGAAAACAGCCACATAAATCATCTCAAGTTAAGGATTTAATTTTCATTGTTTTATGAAGCAAATGAACATACATAACTCAAAAGAATAACAAGACCTTGAACAAGCTTTCTACGGAATCAAACAAAGGACAGAGGGCGAAGGTTTATCTAGGGTTTTCAATTGTTTTCTAGTGTTACGTGTTGGAGAGATAGAAAGCGACCGCTTACTTGACTTTCATGCGAGCAAGACGATCAGCGACTGAGGTATCTTTCTCCATCTTGGGCTCTTTGGTGCCGAAAGTGTAGCTCGACAGAGGATAGGTGTTCACCACCGATGAGTTCACCATCGTTCTCTCTCTCTCTGGTCTCCGCCCCCAAAATTAGATTAAATTTTGTTATAAATTCAGTAAACTTGTCTTCCTCGCTAAAATTGAAGGAGATTTCGAATTTCCCTCCGTCGGAAACGTTGAACAGCCACAGCCAGAAAGAGACCTGGTGGGGGAGCTTGGAGGTAATAGGGATTAGAGAGTTGAGATTCAAATAAACTCAAAAATCTGCTAAGTGGGGGATCTTTCTCAAGTAACAGTAGGGTCTTGAAAGTTTCGGGAACAGCCTCTTTTATGACCGTTCGATTTTTTTTTTTCCTTTCCTTTCTAGCTAATTTACACAATCGGCTTTTCACTGTGTTTTTAGAGTTTAGAGGAACGACAGCTTATGCTTGTCGTTTGAGGGAAAAAACTAACCCTTTATTTGGGAAAGTGGCAAGGAGGGGAAAAAATAAGAGAGGGGGGGGGGGGGGGGGGAGAGGAGAAAATGAGGGTGGTGAAAGTGAAGGGAAGAAAATATAAAATTTCTTGTTTTATTTGGAAAGAAGAGAAAATTGAGGGAGATAAATGAAAAGAAAATATTTTTTTTATTTAAAAATAATAATAAAAGAAAATTTTAAAATTTGAAATTATGTTTTTACCCTTCAAACAAAAGAGTTTTTCTTTTTATAATAATATTTTAAAGGATAAAAATATAATTTATATATATTTTCTCCTAATTTTAAGGAGAAACGTTTTGGTGGGCTCAAGAGAATTAAAATCACCTCATAATCTCCTCTCCTCTCTTTCTCTCACTCTTTCAAATAAGAGAAATTTACATTTTTTCCTCGCTTTCTCCCCCTTCTCTTTCTCCTCCCTCACTTTCATCCCTTCCCAAACATAAAGTAAATTTTGGGCTTTGGCCTTGTTGGACTTAGACATACCCAGTGATTTTTCAATCAAATAGGCTATTGTTGTACGGTAATTCTTAATGTGCTTGTTTTTCCCTACACTTGTTTTTTTTTTTTTTTTAAATATATATATACACAAACACACATATACAAAGACAGATAAGAGACTTGTTTTCCCTACGCTTGTTTAAGAAAACATTTTTTCTTATTTTTAATATTTGCAACGATTAAGAAAATTACTCAATGAATTTTATTTTTTTTTTTTTTTTGTAAAAAAGTAGGTATTTTCAATAAAAATTATTTTCTATTTTCAAAAGAAAAAAAATATTTTAGTTAAAAAAGGTTATTTTCTAAATTTGACAAACTCACCGTAATAAAAATAAAACATATAAATATATACTTATTATTCCATTGATTATTAATAGTCACCACCAATGATCCCATCCTATGTCAGATCTCTGAGAGGTGGGGACGGCGTTCGGCCCCCAACATTTTTGAAAAATTCTTAGTATATATTATATATATATTATTAAGAAATTTTATCAAATACTATTGTTAGCCCTCCAAATTTCTTTTTTAAAAAAATTATACCGCCCTCCAAATACTATTAAGGGAAATTCTTTAAAGATTGATGAGATTTTTTATTATATAAAATGAAATCATTTTATGAAAAGTACGAAGAAAATCATATTCTTGATATGAGTGCTCCATATATGGCAAGTCAATATCAATTTCGTAATAACAAAGATCATATTACAATTGAATAATATTATTGAATTGATATGTTTTTAGTTGTAATGAAATTGTTTGATATTAACATGTGTTTATATCCTATTGATGGGTACAAAACATTTAATATTAAAAAACATTGTTTGCTTGCAAATAAATTTTATTCTAAGAATTT
>CATKHJ010314936.1:0-31244 GCA_949750685.1 Vernicia montana
ATGTATATATTTGATTATATTAATATTTGAAATTTGAGATAATATAAAGTTTATTTATATTGTCAAGTTAATATTTTTAATTGAAGAAAATATTTGGTAAAATAAAATATGAAATTAGATTTATTGTGATTAATTAATTTATTGTATATTAAAGAATTTTGGAAAAAAAATGTGAAAAATAGATATTTGTTCCAAAAATATTTCAAATTGTATGTTATAATTTAGAAAATAATTATTGAGCTAAATTGAGAATAATATAAAAATTTATATTTTATTATAGAAATTAATTGAGCAATAAAAAATATTTATTTATATATATATATATTATGCGATAATGGTAATAATAATAATAATAATAAATAAATAAATAAAAATGTTAGATGCTCCATATGTGTAAATAGTATTATTGTAATTAATAAGTATATGTTATGAGTGTTGTAATAAATAGTGAGGAAATAAAATGTTGAATGACGAGACCGAAATGACATATGAATTGAATGATGAAAATGATGATGGAGAGTTGATTATTGATTGATTGTAGTGAGAGAATGAGATTGTTATTAGAAGTGTAATTGATTTACAGGTTGTGATATGGGGGCTATAGTGTAGTTACAATCGATATCATGCCGGATTTCCACTGGATTTGTTAGTGTGTATGGGTTCTACGGGTTATCGGTACCCTTATGGTTACCTATGCCCTAAGACCGTCACTGCTCAGAAGTTGGGCTGTGACAAAAGGGGCCTTCATTGGAGGAGTCATTATAGAAATTCATTAAAGTCAGCCAAGTTGAACAAGCTAAAATTTATGAGCAGTATATTGAACATTCCACTCAAAGGATAGAAAAACATATGTGTGTTATTTTGAAATGCCTCAAAGAATAAGCAAAACAAGAAGAAGAAGAGAAACTACTTTGGGAAGATGAGGAGAGTCCATTTGAAATATTAAAATCTAATATGGAAACTCATCATGATCAAAGTTCTTTTGCATCAAAAGAGACAATTGAGGTGAAAAAGAAGCAAATGGAAATTGGTAGCATTTTTTGCATTAATCTTGTTAAAAATGAGGTGTCTCTGAAGAGTGTCAAACTGTCTAAGAACCCATGTGAAATCTATTTTATTCAAGAATGTTTAGATTATAAAGAATTTCTCATGGAGCTTGCACTCTATTACTTAAGCAAGAGAGAGCCTACAAGAGAAAAGCTAAGGAAGAAGCTTCCATGAACACTTCCACATATGCGGTTGTATCATTGATGATACATTGCATATAGTCTAGCCCAAGACTATAAATGAAGCGTTGTTGGGAGGCAACCCAATTTTATTTTTAATTTTCTAAGTTCATTTTTATTTTGATTATTTAATATTTATTAGTTTTATTTAATGTTTTTATTTGTTTTTTTTAGTTAGTGTTGAAGCAGAGAAAGGGAGCATCGTGCTAAACCTTTGGAGCTTTACAGAGCAAAAGCCAAACTTCACCACCACCACCACAATCATAGTTTTGTATCATTTATTTTCAAGGAGTATCTCTTTCCTTTCATTTTTTTTTTTTTTATTACATATTGAGGACAATGTGTATTTTAAGGGACCTATAATTTTGTTTTGGTATCAGGCTTTAGCATATTTCATGACAGAGGATATTACTCCATGCTTTAAGGAACTGTTCCAATCAGATCAAATGAGTTTAAATGTTTAACTGTTCAAAATAAAATAAATTTCTATTGTATTATCTCTTTAGAATAGCTAATGTTGTTATTGTTTTAGTTGTATATATTTATATCATCTGTCAATGAAAGTACCATGAAGTTCTATCAATCTTTCTATTCTTATACTTCAGTCCTTATTTATTAATCTTCTCTTTTGAACTTTCTATTCTTCTAAAATTTGTTTGTGGATGATCTTGAATTATTATGAATTATGTGCTTAGGTTGATGAGACAAGATAGGATACAAGCTTGAATAATTTCATTATTTTTGATAAAATGGGTGTCTCATTGTTTTTGATGATTGACTTTTTTTAAAAAAAAAAAATGTGCAAGATTCAATACAAATTGAACCTTAAATGTGAGCTTTTGAGCTAATGAGCATGATATTAATGTTTGCTACATTTATTTTTGTTAAGTGATTATCAAACATGGTTTGATTTTTCTAGAACTTGCTATGTTATGCATGTCGAGAGCACATCCTTGAGTTCATGAATTAAATTGAAAAAGGGTATTTAGGATTAGCCATTTTGAATTCGAAAAAAGCCTACCTTAATTTCATATTCCCTTAGAATAAACAAGTTGAGCCTTATCCCTTTCTTTGTTAAACCATAATTATGTGACCTTAAACTTTTTTTTTTTTTATTCCGTTTTACTTTCACCCCTAAGATCAAAGGATCAGTTTCATTAAGTTGCATGAAAGTGGTACTACTTTTGTAAATTTTGAAGAAAAATATGAGCTGCAATTAGCTAGGGCAATTAAGCATAATTAAATAAATAAATAAAAAGCCAATAAAAATTTAATAAAAAAAATTAAACTTGATTGCTCTAGTTGTGATTTGATTTGATTACAAGAATAGTTGAGATGAGTAAATTGAAAGTTTATTTAAGTTAATGGATGAAACTCCTTTGATCATTTACACCTAAATTCCTTTTTTTTATTAAACCTAAACCTGAACCCCATTACACCTATTCAAAACCCTTTGATTTTTAATACATTGAACTCATACTTAGTGGTGGAGATGTGATATATTAGCAAGCTTATGGTAATAACAGTCCATGTTTTGATTTGAGAGCTTAAATGATACCCTAAACACTTTAAGTGCATAGAGAAAAATCCATGAGAGGGAATTTGAATCTTGTTGCATTTTGATTTTTTTTTTTTTTTTTTAAAAAAAAATGATTGTTAAGACAATGAGTTGCTTATTTTTGGTTTTTGAATTTTCCATATTAAATAAGGCTTGTTTCCCTTGATTGTTGATTTGACTTGAGTTTATAAGGAATAATGATTTGAGGTTGTTTATTGATGAATTGAAAGAGGAGTAAGAAAGTGGACTATTGTATGCTTGAGGACAAGCATCATCTTAAGTGTGGGGGAATTTATTATGGTGAAAATTGTATATATTAATTGTAGATAATTCCCTTTTATCTTAGACAAAATTTGTGCGTAATTGATCAATTCTATTAAAGTTTTATATTAAAGAAGCTAAATTAATGGTGCATGTAAGATGGGCTTGGATTTGAAGAATTTCATAATAATTGGAATTAAAATTACAATTTGAAGTAGAGTCTAGTTGATAGACAGAAGACTTGAGCAGATAAGACGTGAGCACGCCTTGCCAGTTTCATCTGACAACTTATTATGAAAAACCAGCGAATTTCAAGCCTATTTATGATAAAAATCTTTTATTATTTGGAAAGATGAGCTGTCAAATTAGATATCTTTTTAGTCCCTAATTTGTAGAATAAAGATGCGGCAATAAAGTGGGAACTTTTAATTTCCTTTGGGGGGCGATCTTGATAAAGAGAGTTGCAATTTCTTTTGTTTTTCTTTTCTCTGTACATTAACTAGATTAAGTTTTTATTTTTATTTCAATCAATGGTTTCTAGTTTTAATTCAAGGATAATTTGAATTTGATATCAATTTACATCAAGGATTAAAATCAAGCATTGGGATTCATTGACCTAATAGTATTGTATCCCTAACTTTATTTTAATTTCTATTTCAATTCAATTTATATTATTATTCTTGATTGTTAAAACATGAGAATGATGATGATTGAGATTAATATATTGATTGAATTGATTATTGTCAAATTGATTATGAGCTAAATAATTTTGTTTAGATTTAGGATAATTCCTTTTAAATGACTATGTTAAGACTAGTTGTTTAATGATTTATTTTGTCTTTCTTTATTGAATTGCTCTTAATTGTTCTTCAATTTTATGGCCAATTATTGTTGAATCCTAGGTATTGAAGTGGAGAGATAAATTTAATACTGAAATTAGGTTCAATAGAGGAATAGGTATAAATCAAAAATGTATTACTTAATTAATAAATTGATAATTAATTTGGTTAATTCTAATTAGGTAGAAATTTAAGAATACGAGAGTTATTGGATTTTGAATCTTGATTAGCTTTGCTTAATTAATTTATCAATTTTGACAAACTATCTCATTTAATTAATTAGCCCAACTTAAGATCTTAATTGGATGACTCTAAACCCAAGACTTCCTTTTTAATTGATGCTTAGAACATTTGATTGTTTATTTTTTTTATTTAATTAATTGTTATTTCTTTTTATTATTTGTCATTCCAATCTTAATTAGATTGTTTATGATTGTGTTCGTGTATATTGTTTATTGGGGTAAACTCATTACTATCTACAACACGATTCGTTTACTTGTGAGTATTTAAATTTGTTTGAGCTTAGACTAGATCAAATTTAAGTGCAACACCAACCACATATATGGCTCTCTTAATCCAAATATTGTCTTTTAATATCCAATACATAGTGTCCCAGCCATTCATGACCTAGCCCACGCAGCGCCGACTAGACTGGCAGTAGTGCCGGGCAATGAGCAAGCCCCCAAGCCATCATACACCAGTCATGGCTCATCAAACCATAATCATCATATCATAATCATAATCATAATCATAATCATAATCATGTGTGATTCTATGTCATCCTAACTCCATCCGAACAAACACAAATAATATGTAGCACAAATATAACAAAACAATAACATACATATGCCAGAATGCTTAACTTATATTCATAATGTATAATTATATATATATATATAGTATACAAACAATCATTGCATGTATGTAAATGTAATATTAAGCTATATAACTCATAAATTTGACGAATGCCAAACCAGCTCTCCTCTTGGAGTGCGACATCTCGTAACTGGAAAGATACTTGAAATGCCAATACTGTAAAATAGGAAGATTATCAGAACACTGACCACTCAACTACGATATACTCAAACAACTCTAAAGATTCTGTAGAAATTTCGGTAGATTCTCTCCTATAACTAAAACTTAACCCTATTGAAACAAAAGAATTAATCAGTTCTAAATAGCCGTCACAGCTCACAACAACCATCAACAATTCAACGATCCCATCCTGGGTCTCCAAACTTAGCAAGTATCAAAATAATTTCAATTCATCAATTAGCTCAAAAATCAATCTTACATAATCATCATTACTTAATCCGTTAACTCAAGCTTACATAAAAAAGATTATTATTAATATACTTATAATACTTTTAAAAATAATTTACTTAAAAAATCATTTTATTTGAAAAGGTAATTGACAATTAAAACTATTAAAAGAATTATATATACATAATTACAAACCATTTAATATCAATTTAATTTCTTTAAAATCATTTACACGAATTTAACAACTCGAATACCAAAATTCACATCCTTATGCAAACATTTATAACTTAAAATTATTTAATATATCATTTCAAATTTAAATTAAAACAATATATACAATTCATATAAATAAATTCATAAAAATTACTATTCAAAGAACTACATTATATTTTAAAATAAATTAAATCTATTCATAATGTAAAATTCATGGAAATTTATATTAATCTCAAATTCATTAATTAATTCAAGGAACATAAATTTAACTCATAAATATATAATTACTTTAATTAATCTCACTTATTAACAATTAACTATATAATTAAAAGAAAATTATGGATAATACAAATTCATAAAATCTTATAAGTAATTCAAATTATTAGTTTAAACTTGAATACATATGAATACATGCAAAAAAAATTATTTTTCGGGCATTTAAATCACCGAAATAAATCAATAAAATAGCGTTCTAGGCTTACCAAAGTTGAATTCTCGCAAACTAACTTCGAAATCGCGATATACACGTGAAATCTAGCCCACTAGAATTTCTAGATCATCGGCAGTGGTTGGGGTCCACTCATTGGTGACCGGCCGGCGAAGCGCCAATGCTGTTCACACCATCTTGTAGATCACAAGCCACTGATTCCAGAACTGCTGGCGTTGTCAACTCACTCTCCCTACATTCGCTGAAAATGCATCACAAGGTGTGGAGGCTGAAATCTTCTCTCTTCAATTTCGGCGGCTACTGACGTCCCTATTGGTCGAGGTGGGTACCATATTACTCTTGGGCTCAAGAGCTTCAAGATGGTACCAGTCTTGCTCGGATTCGTAGCCAAAATTGACCGAAATCTTGCCTGAAAGTCTGAGACACCGATGGAGCTCTGACTAGAGCGTCTGCTATCTACCAGTGACCATTCACTGTAGAATTGGTTTGGTTGGAGTTGCCGGAAGACGAGTTGTCCAGTGGTGCAGGCAGTGTCTATCACTGCCGATCGGAGATGGGTAGATCGACAATGACAAGTTCTCTCTCTCTCTCTCCCACACACACTCTCTCTCTCTCTTTCTCTCTTTCTCTTGTCTGTAACTAGAGAACAAAATTGTCACGACCCAATTCCAGAGTCGCAACGGTCATAGGGCAAAGGTAAGTTTAAGCCTACCATACACCTGTAGAACTCAATAATATCAATGAATTTTTTCGGATCAATAAATATCATTTTCAATACCAAACATATATTTTATCATATATTAACCCAATTATACCATGCATAATACTATTCCATTATATCTTAGTTAAACATAAAATATCTACTGTCTAAATACATTAAATACTATGGAATGTCTAGAGTATTAATAAGACAACACACCATAAAGCAATTTAAATAATTACATCAAAGATAGCTTCTTGTGGAGGAAAGGAAAACAAGAAGCTCAGTCTTCTCTTTTTCTAGCCTCTTCTACTCTAGCACTTGGAAAAAAATAGTGAAGAGGGGTAAGCCTTCAACTCAGGGAATTATGTAATATAACAATACCTGGGGGCTAGATGAAGAAATATTATATATCAAAATAAGGGTTAGAACAATAATATATATGTGCTTGAAAGAAATGGCACCAAATTGACAGAACAAATCAATCAATCAATAACAATAAATAAGGATAGTAACTTCTCCCTTTTAACGCATGCTTGACCGAGCATACGCCTAGAGTACATAGTTCTCTCTAGGTAGGACACTGATAAATTAGACTCTATCAGTTGAGTCACCGGTGCACACGGCCTAATGGTTTATCCCCCATTAGTATAGGCATTCTGTCACAATTATGGTCTATAGTTCGGTCAATGGCTCGGTAGAAACAATAACAAAATATAGACCCAAGTGGTTTTTCAATAATCAATAGGCAATAATCAATAAAATCAGGTCAATAAAAGTTTATTAACAATAAATCAATATGGTCAATAGAACAATAAGAATTCAATGGTCAATATCAATAACGTTAATATCAATAAAAATCAATAAACAATATGATTATTTAGAATAAATAAATCAATAGGATTTGCAGTAAATAATTTTATGGTAGGTAACCATGTACCGATATATTCCATAACTCACCTCTCTATGCTAATTTCTCCAATCAATTTCAATCACCTCAATAATATTCAACAATATTTGGTCCATTGGCCTACAATAAAATCCTCAATTTAATTATTATCAGATCTGTACTTAGAATTTCTATAAATCCATACTAAGTAATTTAATAAATCTTGCATTAAAAATCACTACTGATATGATCTATTACTCAATCATATAAAACTATCACGTTCTAAAATCAAAATAATTATTTGAATGGATTCGAAAGATCGATTGTCTCTTACCAGAGGTTCGCCGGAAAAATATATCGGTAATGAATTTTAACGAAATAGATATCAACGAACTCGTCTCGAAACGATAGATGTAGATATATTGATCGATTCTTCCCCTCGTTGGAGATTCACCGAAAAATTATTCCGGTAGTCTAGTTGTCGTTGGATTCTGGTAAAAAATTCAAGTTAGTCCAAAATTAACAAATGCTATATCAAATGAAAGCTAGGAAGATGAGGAATCCAACAGTGCCAAAATCGTCGAGAATGGAGGTCGAGAAGTATCCAGAATGAAGCTTAAAAGCTTATGGTTTGCAATTCGTTTGGGCGGCTCGTGAGGCTTCGTACGGCGGCGGTTTGCGACGTTTCATATGGCGTTGGAGAGATCAACAGCTCCTCTTTCTAGTGGTGGCACGCGTGTGGCGGTACGATGACCGGACGACAGCAAAACAGGCAGAGAAGCCCACTGTCCTCTTTCTCCTCCCTTTTCTGTCACTTTATCTCTCCTCTCTCTCTCTCTCTCTCTCTCTCTGACAGCAATAGCAGTAGGACCAATCAACTGCTGCTTAAATAAAAGATCTCGTTTCTTTTTTTTTCAATTGAAAATAATTTTAATAAATAATAATAATAATAATAGAAATAAAATAACAATAATAAAAATTTTACTTGGCTATTTATTGTCAATTAAATTTTTAAACTATATCAATAAATATTATTAACACTAATAATTAATAATTAAAAATTACTAAAATAATTATATTAGCATTTTTACAAAAATAATAATACTTGAAAAATTTTCTATAAAATTTTTATTAATTAAAATATTTATTACATTTAATAAATAAAATACCCAAAATTTAATAATTGATCAAATTTGAAATTCAAGGTATTACAATCTTCCCTCCTTAAGAAAATTCGTCCTCGAATTTTAAACAAAAACAATCAATCAATATAAAACATTACTTTCGTTTCATTGCGATAACAATAGTTCAATACTTTTAGAAATACAATACTAATTTAAATAGTCAAAAATAGAAAGGGATATTTACCTCGCATACTCTACTCACTCTTCCACGTACATTCTTCCATAGTTTGATTTCGCCACAATACTTTTACCATTGGGATTTTCTTATTCTGCAGCTTCTTAACCATTCTATCAACAATAGTTACCGAAACTTCTTCATAAGACAAATCTTGCTTAAGAGCTCGCAATACATGCGATGGATTTGAAACGTACTTATGAAGCATCGAAACATGAAACACTAGATGAACATTCCCCAAATTGGGTGGTAGTGCTAGTCGATATGAAACCTCTCCCACTAGATCCGGAATCTCAAAAGGGCTAATGAATCTCGGAGACAATTTACCTTTCTTTCCGAATCTCATAAATTTACCTTTCTTTCCAAATCTCATAACACCTTTTAGTGGTGAAATTTTTAAGAACACATGATCGCTAATTGCAAATTAGAGATCCCTTCTCTTAGGATCAGCATAGCTCTTTTGACAACTGAACACTGTCTTCAATCTTTCCTTTATGAGGGGTATCTTTTCTGAAGTGTATTGAATCAATTCTGGTCCTTCTATGAACTTCTCACCTACTTAATCCCAACAAATAGGAGTCTACATTTTCTCCCATACATTACTTCATAAGGAGCCATCTTGATTGTGCTATGATAATTGTTGTTGTAGGCAAACTCAATCAAAGGTTGATGCTTATCCCAGTTCCCTCCAAAGTCTAGAATACACATTCTTAACATATCTTATAGAGTTTGGATGGTCCTCTTAGATTGGCCATTCGTTTTAGGGTGGAAAGCTGTACTAAAATTCAATTGAGTGCCTAATAACTTTTGCAACTTTTTTCAAAATCTCGATGTGAATTGTGTTCCTTTATCGAAAATAATAGAGACTGGAACTCCATGAAGTCTCACTATTTCATCAATGTACAGTTGAGCATACTATGAAGCTGAGTAAGTGGTCTTAACTAGCAAGAAGTGAGCTGATTTAGTCAATCAATCTACAATTACCCATATAGAGTCATACACACTCGAAGTCCTTGGCAAATAGACCACAAAATCCATAGTGATTCTTTCCCATTTCCATTCTGGTAGTGGCAATTGTTGAAGTAACCCAAAAGATTTCTAATGCTCAAACTTAACTTGTTGACAGGTTAAGCATTTTGCCATAAATTCAGCTATGTCCTTCTTCATTCCGCTCCACCAATAAGAATTCTTTACATCATGATACATTTTAGTTGCACCCGGATGTACATTGTAAGTTGCATAATGGGCCTTTTTCATAATTTGTTCCCATAAGTCATCAACCACAGGATCACACAATCTAGTGCCACATCTCAATACTCCATCTATAATAGTAAATCCAGGAGCTTTTTTTGCTTCCACATCATTCTTCAGTTTCACCATATGAGGATCCTTGTCCTGCGAAGCTTTAATCTGGTCAATCAAGAGTGGTTTGATTTGAAAGTAAGCCAAAAATACTTTAGAATCTAACACTTCAAATCGATGCCCAGATCATATAGACTTTGCATTTCTTTTATCAATGACCTTCGATACACATGGATGTGAGCTAAGCTTCCTAATGACTTTCGGCTTAGAGTATCTGCTACTACATTTGCCTTCCCTGGATGGTACATAATCTCACAATCATAATCCTTAAGAAATTCCATCCATCTTTTTTTCCTAAGGTTTAGATCTTTCTACTGGAAGACATACTTTAAACTCTTATGGTTAGTGTAAATCTCACACTTTTCCCCATAGAGGTAATGTCTCCAGATCTTCAAAGCAAACACCATTGCAGCCATCTCCAAATCATGAGTTGGGTAATTTAGTTCATGCTTCTTTAACTGTCTAGAAGTATAAGCCATTACTTTGCCATTTTGCATCACAACACAACCAAGTCCCACTCATGATGCATCACAATAGACTGCATACCTTCCTTTATTAGATGGTAGTGTCAAAATGGGGACCGAAGTGAGACAAGTCTTGAGTTTATGAAAAATCTCTTCACAAGCATCCAACCATTGATACTTTACTTGCTTCTGAGTAAGCCTAGTCAAAGGACTTGCTATTTTGGAGAAATCTTTAACAAATCTTCAATAATAACCTACTAAACCCAAGAAACTTCTGACTTCTGTTACATTGATGGGTCTGGGCCAATTGAGGATTGCTTCTACTTTCCTTGGATCTACTTGAAGTCCTTCCTTACTGACTACATGCCCCAAGAAACACACACTATCAAGCCAAAATTCACATTTGGAGAGTTTGGCAAATAACCGATGCTCTCTCAAAGTTTGCAATACCATACGGAGGTGCTCTTCATGTTCTTCTTGACTCTTTGAATACACCAAAATGTCATCAATGAACACAATGACAAATTTGTCTAAGTAAGGCTTGAAGACCCGATTCATCAAGTCCTAAAAGCAGCTGGTGTATTTGTCAACCCAAAAGGCAACACTAAGAATTCATAATGTCCATATCTTATTTGAAATGCTATTTTGGACACATCCTCCTTCTGAATTCTTAATTGGTGATAACCCAATCTCAAATCCATCTTTGAGAAATGGCTTGTCCCTTGCAGCTGATCAAATAAGTCATCTATTCGAGGTAATGGATACTTATTCCGAATAGTGACCTTATTCAGTTGCTTGTAATCAATGCATAGTTGTAAAGAACCATCCTTCTTATTTACAAACAATACAGGTGCACCCCAATGTGAACTACTAGGATGAATAAACCCTTTATCAAGCAAATCTTGCAACTGCATCCTTAACTTTTTCAATTCAACTAGTGCCATGTGATAAGGAGGTATGGAGATCGGATTAGTCCCCGGTAACACTTCAATATTGAATTCGATCTCCCTTTCTGGTGGTAAACCCGGTAGTTCTTCAGGGAACACATCCAAAAATTCATTAACAATCGGTATATGCTCTATCCCCTTTTCTTCAAGTTCGGTATCCCTGATGTATGCTAAATACCCTTGGCATCCTTTCCTCAACAATCTGCTTGCTCTAATAACAGAGATCAAATTATACAGTGCTTTACTCCTTTCTCCTTGATACTCAAATTCTTCTCCCAAAAAAGGTTTAAACACTATCTTTTTATCATGACAATCGATGGAAGCAAAATTCTTGGACAACCAATCTATGCCCAAGATCACATCAAACTCTAATACTGGTAATTTTATCAAATCAACCACTAACTCTCTATTATCAATTTTCACTATACAAGAAGAAAAAACATTCTGAACTTCTATCTCTTCTTCTAAAGGTGTAGACACAATCAATGGATTTTCTAACAATTTGCATGCCATAGACAATTTCTTAGCAAAATGTAAAGACACAAAAGAATGAGTAGCCCCAAAATCAAATAATACTCTTTCATCCATAGCTTGGATAGGAAGAATACCTGTAACCACTATGTTAGAGGCTTGTGCCTAAGGTTGTGCCAAAGCAAATACCTTTCCTCTGCCTCTACCCATAGAAGTCTGTCCAAAAGTTTGACCATAAGCTTGCTCTGTACCTCTACCACCATTTCCTCTACTCGTTGGCATTCCACTATTACCAACCCTCTCCATCTGAACTGTGGACTGAGAAGCCTGGGTCTAACTATTAATCCTTGAGGATAATCTTTCACAAATTGCCTTAGTTGTCCGCAACCAAAACAAGCACCAATCACTATATAGCACTGTCCCTTATATTTCTTTCCACATACAGGGCATAGAGGGAGGGAAACCCTAGATGGGGTGGAATTAGCTGCACTGTAACTCATATGAGGAGTCGATCTAGTAAGATTTTATCTTGCTTGAGGTCTCCACTATTGGTGTTGTGTTTATTTTTGTGTTAATTTTAATTAGTTAATTTGTGCTTATTTTAATTTAATTCAGTTGATTTATTGTTTATTTTGCTAGTTTATATGGCGGTAAGAATGGTGTAAGTTTTATTTAAAAATCATATAATTTGTAAGCAAAATGGAAAAGATGGGCTAAAACAAGGATCAACATGGGTATTTCAATGAAGCAGAGCATTCAAAAGAAAAAAAATATATATTATATAAAATATAACAAAAGCATCAAGTCTTCTGACCTTTTTATTATTTTGTTATATTTTATATAATATATTTTTTTTCTTTTGAATGCTCTACCTCATTGAAATGCCCATCTTGATCCTTGTTTTGGCCCATCTTTCTCCACTTTGCTTGCAAATTATATGGTTTTTAAATAAAATTTGCACCATTATTACCACCATATAAACTATCAAAATAAAAATAAACAATAAATCAACTGAATTAAATTAAAATGAGCACAAATTAACTAATTAAAATTAACACAAAAATAAACACAACAAACTCCCCCACACTTAATCATTTGCTTGCCCTCAAGCAAAAAGAAATCAAATCATACTGACAAACAAAATTTAGCATCAAACCTAAGATTCAATCACAGACATGCACTCTTCTTCTATCTAGAATAATTTTATCATGAACCAATTCTTAACCAACCAGTCAAACCTCAGTTAGCAGATAAAGAATATCAACCTAAGTATGTGATCATTCATGCGTAATCGTAAATTTATACTGTGAATCCATAACCATGAAAATTAATTACAAATAAAATTTAAGCAATCATCTTTTTGCTAGCTAAGAATAAGTATAGTTGCTTTTTCTCTTTTTTATTTTTTATTTTTTATTTTAGATGTATAATAGCTCTTCCCTAAATTTAAATATGGAACATTCAATAGAAACTTCTAGAGTGCTTTGCATACTCATAACTAGACTGCTATTTGACGTAAAAGACAACCATGGGGCTCATGGATGCTCCTAGTTACTAACCAATCTCATTAGAGGAGTAGATTGCCATTATACTTTTATTGTGGAATTACCTCCTTTTTCTAATTTTCTTTTCTTTTCTCTTTCTCCTTTTTTTTTAGAGCAACAACAGCTACCTAAACTAACAAAAGGAATGGAAAGCTAAATTTTAATAATTTAAAAGCACAACATAGTCACAATCTCACAGCACTTCAATAGAACAACACACTTCAAACCCCACAACTACATCCAATATCCTTCATATACTTTCCAAAATCTTCCTAACTAATCAAATCAAAGTTCACACCAAAAATCAAACTTCAAAAAAAAATTACACAATTCTACAACATTATCTTAAAATTGATGTTAAATATGCAAATTACAGTTCAAGAATTCCAAAAATTTCAAAATTCAAAATTTTCAAAACCCTCACTCCCATACTTAAAACAAACAATGTTTTAAGTGTGTGAAAATCAAGAAATAAGGAAAGAAAAACTCCCATTTACTTAGAAGACACACTGAACATAAATTTGGGGAGGTCCATTAAATAGAGACTTAATGAACTGCAACCTGCATACAAATCAAGTGTGGAAACAAAAAAAAAAAAAAAAAAAAAAACTAACAGAAATTAATTAAACAAAAATTAAGAAAAATACACTAGGTTGCTTCCCACCAGCGCTTCTTTAACGTCATTTAGCTGGACGTTACCGATATTTTTATATAATTTGAGGCTTATTGAGCAAAATGCTCTCCACTACTCTCACATCAGGTATCCCATCTAAATATGGCTTAACCCTCTGACCATTAACTTTGAAAGACTCTCATGTCTTTGGATTAATCAACTTTATAGCACCATAAGGGAAAACTTCTTCCACTTTAAAGGGTCCACTCCATCTTGACTTGAGTTTACCTGGAAACAACCTTAAACGAGAATTAAATAATAAAACTTTCATTCTAGGTTCTAGATGCTTACGAATGAGGTTCTTATCATGCAACCGTTTAGTTCAGTCTTTATAAATCTTTGCATTTTCATATGCCTCATTCCTTAGCTCTTCTAACTCAGACAGCTGCAATTTTCTTTCTTTCCCATCTGCATCAAAGTCTAAATTTACCTCTTTAATGGGCCAATACACCTTGTGCTCTAACTCCACAGGTAAATGGCATGCTTTTCCAAACACAAGGCGATGGCTCATTCCAAGTGGGGTCTTGTAAGCAGTGCGATATGCCTAAAGTACATCATTCAACTTAATTGCCCAATCTTTTCTTGAAGGTCGAACTGACTTCTCTAGGATCCCTTTAATTTGCTTGTTGCTGGTCTCTACCTAGCCTGAAGTCTGTGGGTGATATGGAGTAGCTACCTTGTGCGTAATGCCATATTTCCTCATTAGCTTCTCAAAAAGTTTATTGTAGAAATGTCTTCCCCCATCACTAATGATTACTCGGGGAATTTCGGACCTGCTCAAAATATATTCCTGCACAAACTTAATCACCACATTAGCATCACAAGTATGAGTGGGTATTGCCTCTACCCACTTCGATAAATAGTCCACAACAATAAGAATATATTCAAACCTAAAAGATTTTGGGAAAAGACCCATAAAGTCAATTCCCCACACATCAAACAATTCTAAAGCTAAGTTGTTAGTAAGAGGAATTTCATTCCTATCACTAATATTGCCAGTCCTTTGGCACCTGTTACATCTCAAACAAAAGTAGTGTGCATCTTTAAATAAAGAGGGCCAAAATAAACTAGATTGGAGAACCTTAAAAGCAGTTTTTCACCCTCCAAAGTGGCCTCTGCAATGTAGCTCATGGCAAAAAGACAACACACTTTGCTGCTCCTCCTCTGGTACACATCTGCAGATAATTTCATCTTTGCATATTCTGAATAAGTATGGATCATCCCAAAAGTAGTACGTGCAAGTATGAAGAAATATTTTCCTTTCTTGGAAAGATATGTTAGGTCTCAAAATACCACATGCAAGATAATTAACTATATCAACATACCAAGGTGCTTTTCTAACCTCAAACAATTGCTTATAAGGAAAAGAATCAACAATTTCATCATTAAATTGATACTTAAGAGTGTCAACACTAGGGGTGAGTCTAGACAAATGGTCAGCTACAACATTCTTACTCCCTTTACTATCTCTAATTTCAACATTGAACTCTTAAAGTATCAAAATCTAACGGATAAGTCTAGGCTTAGCATGTGGTTTATACAACAAATATCTAAAAGCTGCATGATCTGTATGAACAATAACTTTAGACCCTACAATGTATGATCTAAATTTATCTAAAGCAAAAATTACAGCTAAGATTTCCTTTTCAGTAGTTGTGTAATTCACTTGTGCATCATTCAAAGTTAAACTAGCATAGTAAATCACACGTAACAATTTATCAATTTTTTGCCCTAAAATTGCTCTTATAGCATAATCAGAAGCATCACACATAAGCTCAAAAGGCAAAGACCAGTCAGGTGCAACAACAATGGGTGCAGTGGTGAGTTTCTCTTTTAAAGTGTTAAAGGCATTTAAGCATTTTTCATTAAACTCAAATGGCACATCTTTAGACAATAATTCATATAATGGTTGGTTTATTTTAGAGAATTCCTTAATGAACCTTCTATAAAACCCTGCATGCCTAAGAAAACTCCTAATGCCTTTAACATTAGTAGGGGGAGGTAATTTTTCAATTATATTATCACGACTCGACTATCGAGCCGTGACAATCCTAGAGCATGGGTAGGCGTAAGATCACCGAAAACATGTAGAATCCATTACTAACCTATAACCAATCAGATACAACATATTGCTACGAAATACAATTGCACAAAATCGAAGTCAATTGAACCAGCAAAAAGAAACTAAGTACACTATCAAGCTACACAAGTATAAATTTACAAAGTAGTAAAAGAAAATGAAATTGTATTGATTGATGAATTAATTACAAAGTGTACAGATAAAAAAAAAAAAAAATCTATCATCATAAGGTAGAAGATGGCTGAGTAGAGGTAGTCGCTGGGCGATGTGAACTTGATGAAGCAGGAGATGAAGCCGAGCTAGATGACACAAATACGCGCTTCGGCACATGAGCCAAGACTTCAGGAAACTTCGCAGCACAAGTATCAATGGCCATATTATAACAATTTATGGCTCGGGCACCAGAATCTAAAGCCAAACGACGCTTATACTCAGAAGAATTCAGGAAATCTTAGATGATCGTGACCTTTTCCTCTTCAGCTTTCTTGCTAAGACATTCAGAGCTCTGAAGTCTATTTTTAAGATCATCAATTTGCTTTTCAGCGATCTCAAAGCTGCTCATCAGCTCGGGATAGTCCTTTGCCTGCTCCTTCAAGTCAACCATTTCAGCCTTCAGCTGACCAACCTCAGACCTAAGTTCCTCTATGATTTTCTGACGATCCAAGAGATCAGATTCTTTATTTTGTAAGTGGACTTCAAGATCGGTCAGCTTAGCATTCAAAGTTGATGAAAGTCGTTCTAATTCTTTAGATTTCAAGGTAAAAAGGCCTTTGAAATGTTCTCGGTCGCCAGCCAACTCCGTCACCTCGGACCGCAGGGCCTCCAATTCAGTTAAAGAGGTTTGTTTTTTCTTCTCCTCTTCCAAAGCAGCTTGCAGAAAAGCGATTTTTGATTTCAACCTCTCTTCCATCTCTTGAGAGGAAGTGCGAAGAGATGAAAGGGCAGCATTCTGCTTTTTTATTATATCTTGGTTCGAAGAGAAAGATCATCGCATCACAGATCGATAGCGAGCGAACTCATTTAACTTCTCTCCAAACTTCTTATTTAACCTTGTCAAGTGAAAAATGAAGTCAGAACGGAAAAGGGAAAAGAAGGAAGGAGAAAAAAGAAGAGGAGAAAAGGACATACCTCATCCAAAGTGGATTCAGAATCTAACAAGAGTTGCTCAGGGAAAATAGGCTCCAAAATCAGAGGCGCCTCAAAATCACCTCGACCAACAGCAAACTCAGGTTAAGGAATGGACTCCCTAGTAATATTTTTCATAGCCTCAAATCTGGAAGAGGTCTCAGTCTGCACAGGAATGGGAGTATCATCCCCTAAAGGATTTCTTTCAGCCACCATATCAGCTTCACCTTTTGTGGCAGCCACTGAGATAGGTTCTGCATTGATCACGGTAGCCTCAAATAATAAAGCAGGATCGGAAATAGGAATGGCAGAAGAAGGAACGAAGCCGTCGGCTTGATCCATCTCTCCCATAAAGTCTTCTACAGAAAAGATTTGTGGAGGTAAGACAGTAGAGGTTGATATTTGATTGATTTGATCCGAAGTTATGGTGTCTGTAGTTGGTGGAGGATCATCCATCACTGAGAAAGGATACAATAAAAATCAATATAAGAACATGGACAATACTTAAAAACAAATAGATGGAAGTATGAAAGACTTGCTAAATTGTAGAGGTCGTCACAAGAAAACGTTGGTTGAGTCCCAGGGCGAACAAGAAACATACCTAGATCAGGGGTTAAATTAGTAGCCTCCAAGGGTTCAGGAACTAGGGCAGAATCCAGAGTTCTGACCTCATCAACAATTAGCGAAGGAGGCACCCCTTCGCAGATCCGTTCCACTATCACATCAAAAAGGGCATTATTAACCAGTTGGTTTCTGAGAGGATCAGAAACAGTTCGTTCAGAAGAAGAAGAAGAGGAGTCACCTGCGGACTTGCGTACAAGTTCAGAAATGGGAAGCTCATCTTCGCCACTACTTAAGATAACAATGGGTAGATCATGAGATGTAACATGAGTAAGAGCTAGAGTAGTATCTACAAGGGGGGCCACCTCGTTCACCACCTTTGAAGAAGAAGTCCCAACAGTTAAAGCAGCTGCTGGAGTAGTTGAGACAGTAACCTTAGTCTGGGAAGAGCTCCCAGTAATTGCTTTCACCAATCTCCTTCTCTTCTTAGGAACGGATTTTGTTGGAGAAGAAGCTTTTCGCTTGGCCCCGGCAAAAGAGTCGTCTTGCCAATCAGCAACATTAGCAGCACGCAGTTCGCCAGTTCGCTCCAGAAGGATGGGAAGGAAAGCGGCCTCGTTATAAGGTAGAGAAGTCAAGCCTAAGGACTTGGACAACTCATGAATCTTTTTATAAGCATTTTTCTTGTTAGAAGGCCAGACTGCAAAAATTAAAAAAGGGTCAGCAAAGGATAAAATGAGCAAGGCAAAAAGCCAAAATGAAAACAGGTGAAAACTCAGCCCTAATATCCTTAAGGACGAAGTGCATGGTCTTACCTCGAGCATCTTTTATTTTGGAAGCAAAGTCTAGTTTCCCCAAGTCATAAGAATAGTTTTCTGTAATTAAGGTCTCCATAGCAATGATCTCTTCAGGCAAAAGATTCATCGGGATGTCAGGAAGACCATATACAGCAGGTACTTGGAGAGCACCTCGAAATTCAAAACCTTCGTTACCGCGGAACTCCTCCTTAATAACTATTGTGGCAAACTTAGTATGCCAATTTTTTACCTTATTTGGTTTATTAATAAATAAATTGCCACCAGGCTTCGCACCAGTACACCATACTCGCCTATCGCCCGAGCGAATAAATTTGAAAAAACATTGAAACATCCTCGCTGTGGGGCAGAGACCCAAAGCTTTGCAGATCACCTCGAATTGATGGAGATCTTGAATCGAGTTCGGTGATAGCATTATAGGATTGATGCAGAAGTAATTAAAACACTCCACCAGGAATGGAGATGGTGGAAATCATAAGCCAGCGTCGATCTGATGGTAAAAGAAGATGATGTGGTCATTATCTTTGGTCATCTCAATGGTATTGGGGATACTTGAATTAACAAAAATTCTGGCCTTTGGTTTTGGGAAATCCACAGCAAACTTCTCTTGGTTTTCCAGATTTTCTGCAAAATCGCTTAAATCCTTTTTCTTTAGGACTGAAGGGATATCTTCCCAAGCATTCTCTAAATTGATCTTGATGCTTTGGTAAGAAATTTCATCTTTTTTTGGGGCCATTGCAAAAAAGTGAAGAAAGGAATTAAAGAACAGGAGAGAATCTGGGAAAGCTTAGAAGAATTCTGGAAAGTTTGGAAAAATAAGAAACTTCAAAAGTGAAGAAGAAAGGGTTTTTAAAGAGAAATAAAACCCTAGGAAAATATGCTGAGTAATCATTTCAAAAGCGAAAACGGCAGCAGAAGTGGAGTATGTCTCTATAACTTCAAAAGCCCTAATTGAGCCACGTGTACAAAAAAGTACCTCAGCAATAAAGGAGACACGCTTCAGATATACCCTAGACTTTCGAGATTCATCAATAAATGTAAAGATATTGAAACGAAGTGAAGGGTTACAGTATTTAAACCAGTTCGTCTTAAATGAGAAACCGAGCTATTTCTACCGAAGTTGTCATAAATAAAAACTTCACCGAAATAGGGAGGCCACTGATAAGGGTCAAAATATACCAAACTGGGTAGTAAAGTAAGTTGGGCCTGGCCCAATATAATATATTTACAAGCCCATTGACTAAAATCAAATAAAAAGCTATCTAGTTCGTATCCAAGCAGGAAGTGGATTAAAGCGATGCAGCAAGCCAATCTATATCCGAACCGGTCAAGGAAATTCATATTCAACTCTTGTAAGAATCTCTCTCCTATAAATACCTCAAAATTAAACCAAGAAAAGGTATATGCATTCTTGCTAATACAAACACAAGCTATACTTCAACATTATCCTTAGTCTCTTGCATTGAGCCTAATCATTAACTTGACCGTCGGAGTGGCTTCGCTAGGCACCCCGCCTAGCCCACTTGACTTTTATTTTTTCTTACAGGTCGCACCAGATCAATTTGAACTCAACTAAAGGTGAACTATTCTAAACAAGCTCACTTCGCTTGGAATTAGCCTCATCACTTGTTATATATTAAATTGTAAAAATCTAATATTTAATGATTCAAAAATTAAGAATCTTTTTTTTTTTAATGGAAGAATCAAGAATTTCAAAGAAAAAAAAAGCAACTTTGTCTTTTATCTTAGATCTAAACTTCAATCCTCATCAATAAAGGCTTAATCCCACTACTTTCAATGAAAACTCAAAAATCTTAGATTTCTTGTCGGAATTGTGAACTAAAAATATGAAAGCCTCAATTTTTTATCCGATTTCTTGGTCCTTCGATCGGAAGACAACCTCGAGTTGCTAACTTTCGCGTCGTCAATGACCAAATTCCAAATTAGACTCGAAGGTGTCACAGTGAGGGGATTTGTGAGAGGAATCAACAACAAGCTTGCGAAAACGGTGGTTATTAATGCAATCCATGGACCATTTCAAGTCCTATAAAGAAAAGTTATGGAGAGACTGACGAGATTTCAGAGTTGAAGAGCCCATGCCGATAGTAAATTTGCTAGCGTGTCTATGTGGTGACATATCTGTTTTTGTTTTGGTGTGTTAAATTACATGATGAATATATGGTTTATATTAATAAATTGTGTTTTACAAGAGAATTACAATGGTATTTATAGAGAAACTAATAACATTAATGGAACACTAATCAAACCTTGAATGATGGGTGAGTTAGGTGGAGGTGGAGGCTGCACATGGAGAAGGTTGACAGTAGCAAAGGAGGTTTGACAATGGCAATGGTAGTTGGCCACCATTGTTGACATTCTTCATTATCCTTTTCACATTAACACCCTCCCTCAAACTCAAGGTGGTATCGTAGATGCCAACTTGAGGTTGTTCAGTAGATGTGGAAAGCGGGTTGAAACAGAATACATATTAAAAACTAGTGAAAATATGAAATAAAACATAAACTGATAATAGTAGTTGAACTGAAAAATAAATTTGAAGATAACCAGAGTCGAAATCTGGTAACAGAGATCGGAGTTGGACACGTGGCG
Organism: Vernicia montana; assembly: GCA_949750685.1. NCBI lineage: Eukaryota > Viridiplantae > Streptophyta > Magnoliopsida > Malpighiales > Euphorbiaceae > Vernicia > Vernicia montana. The sequence continues at coordinate 21,409 of CATKHJ010314936.1, forward strand.
AAACACGTAACAACAGGAGGAGCCATCTTAATGGCAGAACACAGATTGGATACGTGGCGGAACACGTGAATAACAGGAGATAAAGTCAGATTATGATAAAATTAATACCAAATCTGGATTCAGACAGGATACAAAGTTTGAAATAGATAAAATAGAAGCCTTAAATGGCTTTTGAAGGCCAAAAAATTAATTGAGACGGCCCAAAATAGGAGATAAATTTGAAAACTAGTAAATCAAATACCAGAAATTGATTCAGAAGGGCAAAATGGATTCAAAAAATGCCCAAAATAGAAAATTGAGTCACAAAGTGACAAAACAGAGACCAAGAATAGATTCATGAGGTCTATAAATTTCAGAAACCAGGAATGGTTCATTCAGAACCTGTTTGAAAAGGGTTGAATCGACCAGTTAATGAAACACAGAAAAATGAGAAAAATGCAAAAAATTTGGATAGAGACAGAATTTTGCAAAACAAACTACAAAATTGATTTCAGAAGGCCTTAAAACCTTGGGAACCAGTAAAGATTCATTTAGAACAGGTCAGAAGAGGGTTGAACCGGCTGTTGGAAAAATAGAGAAAATAGAGGAAAAATTAAGAAAATTATTTTAGAGACGGAATTTTGAAAAACGGACTACAAATTTGAACTCAGAAGGTCTGAAAACTTTGGGAACTGGTCTGATTTTGCTAAAAACCGGTATAAAAATCACTGAACCGGTTGGAAAAAGCAAACTGGACCGATTTGGTCAGAAAGAGAACCAAACCGGAGGAAGGCCCGGTCAAAATCGGGTCGGGGCGGATGAACCGCCGGTCGGTTCGGGCAGGACGCGGATCCGAGTCGGATCCTGGTCAGCGGATCGTTGACATGGCAAGCTGAGTGGCAGAGGCCGGCCCCACGTCTGACACGTGGCAGTCGATTACTGGGCCACGTGTTCGACAGTGGCGGATGATGATTGGCCAGAGAATTTGAGTAATTCTGACAGTGGGTCCCACTAGTGACACGTGTCGACGTCTGAGTGGATGACGTGGCGCTGACGGAGCAGGCGGCAGATGACACGTGGCACTGACGTGTGACGCATGGCGGACGCTGAGTGGTTGACGTGGAGGCTGACTGGGCCGACTGTGCTGGCGTGGCATGATACACGTGGTTGCTGACATTTGCCACGTGGCGGACGATGACTGGATGACGTGGTAGCTGACTGAGCACCTTCTGCTGACGTGGCACTGACTGGATCGTCTTCAACCTCTAGCCAGTGCGTGAAGCGCGTGAATACCAGTCGCCGAACTTTGACCGGAGCGTGGGGGCGCGTCTGAGCTCCGTTTCCAGCGAGTTTTATATCAAAATTCTTAGAATTTCACGGGCTTGCTAATGGTATGGTCAGAAAAAATTATTGACGTGTGCATGGAGAAGCCAAAAATACAGAAACTATGGGACCGAAAAAAAAAACAGAGCAAAAATTTGATTTTTTGGATTTCTAGGGTGTCTGAGCTTGAATGAGCTCTTTAGGCTCTGATACCATGTTAGATTACATGATGAATATATGGTTTATATTAATGAATTGTGTTTTATAAGAGAATTACAATGGTATTTATAGAGAAACTAATAACATTAATGGAACACTAATCAAACCTTGAATGATGGGTGAGTTAGGTGGAGGTGGTGGCTGCACATGGAGAAAGTTGACAGTAGCAAAGGAGGTTTGACAATGGCAAACCATTGTTGATATTCTTTATTATCCTTTTCACATTAACATGGTGAATGAACGAAACACCATTGATTATGGGGAGCAAAGATGACGCTTCTCTAGTTTCCCATTGTGCTCAAAGTTTTAATGAAATAAAAAAATTGAGGCCCTTATAATTATAAAGAAGAAGAAAAAGAAAAAGGAAAGACTTGGACAAGGACTAATTTTGATTGACTATAGAGCTGCAAACTGCAATGAAAGAATTTGAATTTTAGAAAATCGAAAGAATTGAGGAGAAATAAATAGAGAGAAATCTAAACCTTAAAAATAAAAAAGAAATTTGAAAAGAGATGAGCGAGCATGTGTATGTATGTGTGTAGGAGAAAAGCAAAAGGTTTGGTCAAAAAATTATCCATATCAATTGAGAAGTCAATGATTCACATGTCTTTTTTTCCACTTCAGCATATATGTAATGGACGCATTCTCAAATTAGAGAAATAGGTACTTTATAGTTTAAATTTCCAAACTTTAAATATTAAATTGATTATTTTTAAAATACAAAGAATAAAGTTATTTTTAGTGCGAAGTTCAGATATTAGGCTCAATTAATAAAGTAGGTTGGCAATATACATTCCACTTTTTTAATTTTTTGGAGTCTAAGAAGCTATTGGATCCTATAAAATTTATTGATGTTTATAATATATAAAGTAATATTTAAAAGACAAAAATAGGTTAGTAAATTAGTGGTAAGTATGTCTTAAAAATAAGACCTTGTTCTAGTGTTCAACACTCCACATTCAAAATCATATATTTTTAGTTAATTAAATTTGGTTCTAGTCAATTTTTGAGTCATCGATTCATATGAATGAAACAAAAAATCAATTATTTGAACCGAATTTCAATGGATCAATAATCTAATCGGTTCAATAAAAAATTTTAGTTATCTAAAATTTTAGTTATTATCAAATTACTTATTCAATCTCATCGATTCATATGGATAAAAAAAATATTATGTGATTTGACTCTTTTATATTTTAGAATTTATAAAATTTTTTATAACAAAATAAAATCTAGAGATTTCTTTCGTTAACAATATGAGATTTAGAGCGATAGCGGCGTTAATTAGTGTTGACGTGTCGTTTAGATGATATAAGTGTCACTATTATCACATAAATATCATGTCTATCATGTCTATAAATACTAACAGTGTTAGTGCTATAAATTTTAAATTATTAATGGTGCAAATCATATATCTATTTTTATTATAAAAAATTCACAAATCTTAAAACGTAAAAACATCGAATCATATGAATTTCTTTTTTGTATTTTTCTAAAAAAAAAATTAATTCAAATCCGACAGAGTATGATTACATTATGAATATGATAATACTGCTTCAAAGTAGACATATTTATAAACTAGGCTATCAACCTTAATTAGTAAAAAAAATTACAGTTAAACGTTTAAACCTTTAAAAAATTAAACATTTTATAAATTCAAGCTGAGCGATGAACAAATATACTCCAAAGTGACTCAACAACTTTAAAAAAAAAAAAAAATGTGCAAAATGCATAAAATAATTTCATGTACAAAGTTGGCCTACCAATAGTACCAACATTATTAAGTAGTTTTTCCCTTGACAACAATGTAATGATATGGAGGACAATCCCAATCCATACCTACCACAAAAATCTAAATAAAATATTAAATATGATAAAAAATAATTTAAATGAAACATGTTGAACCTTACACATGGCCAGTGATAGAAGGAACTTGGCCCCACCTTCTGTTTTCTTTTTCTTTTTATTTTTTTTGGGTAGGGCCTCAAAACTTTGAACTTTAAACTATATTCTATGTAAACTTGTGCATGAACCATTGCATACTTCAGACTTCAGACTTCAATTATTATTGGGAAGACTTGTACTAATTAAACCAATTGCAATAGTCTTACAAAATATATATATATATATATATATATATATATATATATATGATAAAAATATAAATTATTTTTATTTTTATGTTTTTAAATAAATTTTTTTATAGAGATTGTACTTTATTTTTATTTTTATAACGCATTCTATCTCTGTAATTATTAACACTGATAAATAAATGTTATTTTTAATAAAATATATACAGATTATTCTCTTTTATTCTCTTTTTAAAATCATCTTTTTTATTTTACAACACATTATCAATATATTTTCATTTTACCTTTTTTTTAAGTTATTGTAAGTCATTTAATTTATAGTAATTTTAATTTTATATATGTAATTTATGGGTTTGATTTTTTTGTATATATAAAAATTAAATCCTTTGTTTTTTTTTTTTTTTTTTTTTTTTGGGTATGTTTATAAAACTATGTTGTTCATTGGGGACAACAAAAATAAAACTATGTTGTTGATCGGTTCCTACACTAGTTGCTTTTACAATATACATGCATGTTTCTATTTACCGTCCACGCTCGCTTCCATCAGGGACATTAACATTTAAAAATGATAAACCTTCCTAGCTTTTTTTTTTTTTTTTTTTTTTTTTTTGCACCACACCTTCCTAGCAATTTGATGTGGAACAAAAATCGAAACATGCAAAATTGCTACGAGAACGATTTTTTTTTAGAATAATTTTTTTTAGAATAATAGTTATAATAATAATTGTTTGTGTTATCATATAAGCATATATTTATTTAAAAAGTGAGTTCGAAATGAAAAATTTGAGAGAAATAAAATTTTGTATCGATCTGCAGATAAATTATTTATCTCTAAATGAGTTCTAATATTAGTCTACTTATGTGAAAAATGTATTTAAGCAATTTTGCATAGATAAATCTTTTCATTTAAGCACATTAATAGTATTCGCTCACTGAAAGTGAATAAAGACCATTTTAGATTTAAAAAGATAATAAATAACTATTTGAATCTTGAAGTGTCATATTTAAATGCTATAGGGACACTCATGTATCTTGCAAAGTACATCAAGTCTGATATTGCATTTGTAAGAAAAATTCCTAACTAAGTATAACTCTGCATCTACCAAGAGACATGTGAGTGAGTGTAAAATACTTATTATGTTATCTTTGAGATACTATTGATTTGATTATATTTTCATATAATTCATATTTGACATTGGTCTACATAGGGATGCTGGTTATTTGTTTGTTCTATATAAGGGTAAATCTCAGACTGGGTATGTGTTTACTTATGATGATACTGTAATTTTATAAATGTTTTTATGATCATAAAGTATCTCAATAAAGATACTTCCATTATTTTGTTTGAAAATAATGCAATCCGCATTGCACAAATTAAAGGTGGATATATCAGGGTGATCGAACAAAATATATATATTTAACCGAAATTATTTATATGTATGAGCTCCATAAGAGATATTTACCAAATAAGCTCGAGTGACAACCTAGCAGACTTATTTACTAAGTCTTTACATAATGTTATATTTGAACGGCTTGTTTTATTGATTGATATGCGCTATCTTAAAATATTATCTTCATCAGTGAAGTGAATCAGTATAAGATTGTACTCTTTTTCTTTAGTCAAGTTTTTGTCCCATAGGATTTTTTTGGCCAAAGATTTTAATGAGACAATCTGTGCAATGACAAAATAGTGCATGAATTATACTCTTTTTCTTAACTATGTTTTTTCTCACTGGATTTTTCTAACAAGATTTTTAACGAGACATATTTATGGCGTAAGTAATATCTAAGGAGAATGTTATAAATTATTATATGTGTATGTTATTTAAACATAATTTATTCACAAATGCATTATCAACCGCAACATTTGAGAAATTGGTGCACGGCGACATAAAGATCTCAAGTGACATTAATTTGAGGGGGAGAAATATGCACTGTACTCTTTTTATTGACCATGATTTTTTCCACAGAAGAGTGTTATAAAATATATTAATGGATGTAATGATAAAAATATAAGTTATCTTTATTCTTATTTCTCTAGATAAAAATTATTATAGAGATTGTACTCTATCTCTATCTCTGTAATGCACTCTATCTCTATCTCTATCTATGTAACTATTGGCACTTATAAATATGTGTTATTTTTAATAAAATATACACATATTATTCTCTTATGTTCTCTATTTATAATTCTCTTTATATATATATATATTTTCCTCCAAAGTTTGTCACAACATATAAGAGTTGTATATTCAAGTGATATTTAATGTAGCCTAGATCTAACTTAAAAAAATAGTATAAATTTTAATTATAATTTTAACAACTTTCTTTTTTAACTAACAATATATATATATATATATATATATATATATATATATATATATATATTTTACATTAGATACAATTTCCTATTTCTACATACTAATATACTTTTGCATGGTAGAGTCATACGCATGTTACATATTAAATCATCAAAATAAATCCACAAATAATCTATAAATAATGGGTGTCAAACCTGAGATCTAGTCCGAGACCTTAACGTTATTCGCCCAACAGTCCCAAAAAGACTATAATTATTAATAACTATTAGCAAATAAATTTTTAGTCCTTACAATCAATTGTCATTGTTTAGTGTACATTTTATCTCTTAAATAATAGAAAATTTTAAGTTCAAATTATGGCATAACTCCGACTCATTCTTATTAAAAAAATTTATAGCTGAAAAAAAAATGAAATCACATTTATAATTTTATAAAATAAAAATACTAATTACAAATATAAATACAAAAAAATCAGAAAATTGAAATTAAAATTATAAATAGAACTTATTTATTGACTTCTAGCAAAAACTAAAGAGTATACAATATTGTCTAACTTATAGTAATTTTATCTCATTTATTAGAAAAATATTTAGGTTTGGTTTAGGTCATGAAACAAGTTGAGAACATAAAAATTATTATATGTGAAATAATTATTTTAATTTTGGATCAAATTTTAAATTGAGAAAAATGAATTATTCTATGTAATATATATTTTATATATAATTTCAAATTTTGATTAAAACTTGAAATGTATAATAATTTATTTTATAAAATAAAAATATTTTATAAATTTATGAAATTTTTTTAATATGATTTGGTATTATGTACCATAAAATAAATATTCAATTTATTTTTTCTTTATTCTATCCCGGCAAATAAACTATAACATATTATTAACAACAACAAAAATACAAAGTTCTAGAGAATTCATATGATCTTTAGAACATCCAAATTCTTTTTTATGGCTATCATATTTTAAATTCATTGAGAATGCGCTTGAAATATAAATTTCAAATTTCATATTTCAAATTTATTATTTGAAATCAATAAATTTATAAATTCATTATCTGGAAAGTATAAAGAATTTTAAATTTTAAATTTGAAAAAAAATTAGAGAAAAAATAGAGATTTTAAATTAAAGATAGAAATAGTAGATTTAAAATAATTAGGTAAAAAATAGTATTTGAAATATTAAGTTTTTGAGCTAATAAATTTCACTAAATATTTGAATTAAATTCAACTTCACTCAATTTTAATAACTCAAACAAAAAATTTAATTCAAATTCAAATTCAGTATTTAAATCATTATCATCCAAACTTACTATGAAAGTATAGCTTCGAAAATGATGCATTCCATTTCAATAAAGCTCATTTTTTTGTCATTTTTCAGATAATTAAATGTAACATAGTATTTATTTTAAAATATTATACTTAAAAATAGATTTCATGATAGTCTATAATTAAGTAATTCAAATATAAAAATACCACAGAATATTTTAAAACTCATTATATGCCAAATAATAAATAAATCATATTCCAATAATTTTATTTTCATTTTCAAATTAAAAAATTAGAATTAGACTTATGGCATTCATATATTAGATAGAAATTTAGAATAATTTGTGAATTTTTTTAATCACTTTTATTAATGTCTAACACCTACTTCTATTATCTTAAAAAATAGTGATAATTAAATTTATAGACATGTATTGATTTGATTGATTGATTATATAGAAGACAAGGCAATAAAACTATCATTTTATTTGATTGGGGATGCATAAAGTGAGGGAGAGTAAAATAATAATAATAATAAAAAAAAAATTGTTACCTTTTTTTCTCTTTGGACCAACTAAAACTATTATTTTATATATGAATATTAAAATGAAATAAAATAAAATAAAACTACTTAAAAGTAAATTGCAAATTTGCAACTATCACTAATGGTAGTATATCTTATCTCACAAAGCTCCTAATTGGAAGAGAAAAATAAATAAAATAAGAACCTAATCACAAATTTGGTGTTCTTGCTTTCTTAATTAATTTCTTTACTATTCATGATAAGATTAACATTTAGACATTAAATTAATATTATTAGCAAAGGTCAAATAAAGGGAACTTTCAAAGGCCATTTTACACTCATTATGTCCCACAAAATTTGCACAAAAAGGTGGATAAGTAGGTTTTTGATTCCGTCCTATGCATGTTAATTTTGTGATAAGTTGATAAGGATTGACATATTGGTTTATTATTATTATTGTCGAATATTAGTTTTTACAATTAATTTTCATACCAATCGAAATTAAATTTATTTTCGGATCAAATTAAAAATACATTTTTTAGGATCCATCTTTTATATATTTAAAAATTATTCTATAAATATTAACTTAAAAAAATTAAATATTAATAAATAAAAATAAGAATAAATTCTCCTTTACATCAATTTTTTTTAAAATATATATACACACAAACACATATAACGACAAAAAAAAAATAATACATATACACTCTAAAATTATAATAATTTTTAAAAAACACACGAATTTTTATATTGCAGGGGAAAGTCTATCCATCAAATTAATATTGGAAATAATATAAAATATAATAGTTATAAAGAAACAAAAAGGTCGCTATAGAGAGAAATTTTGTCCATAGTATGTGTAAACGTGTCATTTGATTACATGGCCTACACTCGTGTCATTGTCCAAAACCAAGAATATATATGTCAAAACTCAAAAGCATCAACTAACATGAATTTAGATTTTTTTTTAAAAAAAATTAAATTTAATAGAAAGTTTATTTCTTTTAATTATATTTGTTTCTTTGTTAATAGTCAATATTCAAATCCAAATTCAATTTGGCTTTGGATCTAATTTTAGAGACTATATGAAACGTGGAAGGATTCAAAGTTGAGGATTTGAGAATTATGAGATTTTAAATTTTAATTATATATTCTTCTTCTTTTTTAGTGTGTTTATATATTAATTTGTATTTCTAAACTTGGTAAAGTTTAATTATCCATGGATGTAAGCTCTTAATTTTTCCTTTTTTTATTTGTAAATTTAAAGATAATATATTTATTACTCTTCTTTAAATCCAGAATAGAACATTATTAGTTATTTTTTTTTAGTCATTTGAAGTTTTATTTTTATTTATTTTACTAGAACAGGAGATTCAAATTTAAAATCTTATTAAAATTGAAAAATATAGACTAAGCATATAGATATAATTCTACTTATTTTGAATTACATCTACAACTATTTACACTAAATATGTAAACTGAAAATTGTATATTATTATTTTCATTATTTCTCTTAGGACTATCAATATTAATTGATTCAATGAATAATTTAGTTTTAATATGGACAAAAGAAAAAAGAAAAGCAATATAACTATTTCTTTTCCCACTTTCTCTCCTCTTTCCTTTCTCACATAAAATAAGTATATGTTTGAAGCTTTTCCATTAAGGATAGGCATGTATGGGCATGACCAACTCTAAGGTATACACGTGGCTATCAAACAAAAATAGGAATGAATTTATAATAATATTGTTCATGATAGCCCATATAATTAATAATATTAATATATTTATTATTTATCTACACATAAATAATGCAGTAAAATTATATTTTGTTCATCGAAAAAAACAACATTGTGTTAGACTGTCAGTGATGATATTTAAAATTTTATTAGTGGCAGTTCTTATGCATGGTTAGAAGCTATGATGCACGGAAACGGAAACGGGGCGAAACGAGAAACGGGAAAACGGACACGCGGAAACAGTATTTTCAAAAAATATAGGAAACGAAACGTGGGGGAAACGCGCAAATATAAAAAAATATGAGGGTATATTTATAAATATTAATTTATATATATACAAAAAATATAATAATTTATAAATATATAT
>CATKHJ010314981.1:0-20643 GCA_949750685.1 Vernicia montana
CACAAGCAATTCTCCAATATTGTTCCTGATCTCTTACCTTGAGCCTATTCACTAACTTGATCGTCGGAGTGGCTTTGCTAGGCATCCCGCCTAGCCCACTTAACTTCTGTTTCTTTTTACAGGTCGCATTAGTTCAATTCGTACTCAACTAAAGGTGAACTATTCTAAACGAACTCACTTAGGTTGGAATTAGCTTCATCAGTACCAATTAATAAATAATAAAAAAACTTACTTTTTTCTTTTTTCTCACTCCATTGACATGGCGACACCAATCTCCTCCACAAAGTAACACATGCACTGTTTTAGGAGATAATGATGCTCAATAAGTATCAATAACTCTACTTCCAGCACAGAATGTGGCTTCTGAAGCCACAATTGTTATAAGAATAGCAAGTATGTCACAAGCCATCTTAGACAATATACGGTACTTCAAATTATTTACCTTCCACTACTCTAAAGCATCATATTTTTCCGCATCTCCTTCACAAATGTAGCACCTCTGTTCTTGATAATTATCCAAATCAAATTTTTATGGTTGAATTTTTTCAATTGTTCTCACAAACTTAACAAATCCTAACCAACCAGAAGTTGAAGGTTGAACATTCACATTGCTAACATTATTACAAACAATTGTTTCTACACTTTGCTTGCTATTAATAACATTAGCTTCAGCCACATATTCATCATATAACTAATACAAAGCAATTTGAACTTTTTCTATATTCTCTCAATCTTCATTTTGAGGGTATATTTTAGAAAAGCAAAAATCAATTACCCTCATTTTACACCTAGGATCCAAGATGGTAGTAATTGCCATTAATAAATTATAATCCCCCCAATATTTATCAAATTTATCTTTCATAGCACTAATCATTTCATGAACAAACAAATCTTCATCTTTAAATATTTTATCCAATAAGACCTTAATTCTATAAACTTTATTAAGAAAAAGGTTAGCAGTTGGATACTGACTACCAAAAATGATGTTAATAGTTGAATTGAGCACTTCCGAAATTTCACATACTTTATCCACCTTTTCCCAATCATCATTGCTTGGACAACAATAGTAGTGTGGATCTTGATCCTTGAACCTTGGAAAGACTTCCTTGAACTTGATTGCAATTGACAACATCTCAAAAGTGGAATTTCACCTTGTTTTGCATTCAAGGATAAGTTTCCTATGAGCTAGTTGCAACTATTGCACAATCTCTAAAAATATCATAAGTCTCCCTTTATTTTGATTGATGAAAGTCACACAATCATGAATGTATTCAATGATGTGGCTAATTTTTGAAAGACTATCTTGAACCGTAAGGTTTAAGATGTGTGCACAACACCGTACATGGAACAATTTTCCTCCATAAAGTAGCTTTTTGGTTCTTGAGAACATGTCTGCCAAAATCTGAATAGCCACATCGTTATTTGAAGCATTATCAACTAAAATAGTAAACAACTTATTCTCGACTCCCCAATCCTTTAAGCACTTATAGATATTATCAACTATCTCAACACCACGATAAGGAGGAGGTAGATGAATAAAGCTAAGAACCCATTTTTGCAACCTCTAATTAGAATCAATGAAATACCTAGTAAGAAGCATGTACATAATCTTTTAATTGGTAGTCTTTCACATGTCACTTGTCACACTAATTTTAATGACATTCTTCAACAATATCTTTAACTTTTTCTTCTCCAATTCATATACTTGGACACAATCCTTCTTGATGGTATTGCGTGATATTTTTTTCCCATGCTTTTGCATCATGTTGAAACCTCTTCCTACGTAATTGTAAAAGGATGCTCATTCATGAGAATCCAATGCGCAATTGACTCTCTCATTTTCACCATATCAAATTTTCCATCAGTGAGAGCTAGAGTCACAACTTGTAAATCACTTCCAAACTCTATTGGTTGTAAAATTATCTTTTGTTGTTGTTTTTGAAAAACCTTCCTTCTCGTACATGATTTCAATTGTCTAGTACTCTTGCTCACTATTATGGAGAGTCTTGTCTTACAATGGACATATTCACCTTTTCTACTTCCATCAAGAAGCTTCAACTCATTAAACTCCAACTAAACTGTAGAAGTCTTTGCTCTTTTTTCTTTTTCAAATTGAGAATCATCCTCATCTCCATCAAAATCCCAAGTAGCATTAGTGGATGTATTTTGTGTTGAATTTGTAGTCTCATTTTGTGAGTCCTTACCATCAATTGATATGATTCGGCTACTAGTTGAATTTTATCCCGCATCTAAATTCATTTGTGATGAGGAAACTTTGGGAGGAGAGGATGACATACCTAAAAAAAAAGAAAATTTAAAAATCACAAATAAGTCTAGAAAGGTAAATCTCATATTTGATGTATTACTATTACTTTTTAATATAGAATTCATTCAAAAGTTTCAAAATATTTTGAAAAAAAATTTCTGAAGTTCCCAGCAATGCATGCCAATAAATTCTAAAAACAAGCATAGAATTTTGAAAATTTTCACAACAATTGATAATAAAATGTATAACAGCTCATTTGGTTTACGGATTCATAATTCTTAAGATTAGTAGATAATGGGATTAGTAATCCCACTGGATAGGGATTACTAAAGACATAGGGGGACTAGGTTTTAGATAACACTGATCCCATGGGTTAGCTAAGCCTTTGGGATTATTAAGCACAACCTGAATCATATGTAACAAACGTAGTGTTATTTACTAATATTGCGGCTTTGTTAATCAATCACATGTACCAAACGGGCTATAAGGGTCTGTTTGGATAGGGGATTTGGGCCATGAAAATTTGGATTTAGAATTTAAAATACAAATTCATTATTTGGATGGCCTAAAATAGGTGAATTTGAATTTAAGCCTAAATTCATGTGTGAATTTACAACCTAAAAATCATATTTCATGATGACAACTTAGGGGGTGTCATTTAAACAAAATTTGGAGCATTTTCACTCCTCCATAAAAAAAAATAATAATAAAAAAATACAACCTACTTGATAACTTTATGGTTCCATTTGTGCCCAAATCCATGTGACTTTGCTCAACAATTATGTTATATAAAATATATATATATATATAAAGCATATATGTTTTTTTTTCGATGTGGGATTTAGTTTGAAATTCTAATAATAACATGTAAATATCCAATCATGTTATTTACTTAGTTTGCAAAAGATTGTAAGTATGCAAAAGTACTTCCTCTCAGAATATTATTTGTTGTTATGTTAATATTTTATTAAGTGAATTGTCTTAATTAGCAATACTTTACATCATAAATTAACAAAATCTTAATAATAGTTTAATTATTTTAAAAAAGGATAATTTTAATATTTTATTTCATAAAATTATCTTAATAATTAATAAAAAAAAATAATTATATCAATTAAATGGCAAAAATAAATTTTTAATTATTTTTTGTTAAAAATTAATTAAAACGTTGGATTTTAAATCCTCACTACTCTCATCCAAACAATCAAATTTCAAATATAAGAATTTAAAATTTTAAATCATATCTTCAAAAAATAAAAATTAAATCATATATGTCATCCAAAAAATCAAATTTCAAATATAAGAATTTCAAATGTCAAATTCCAAATTCCACCATCCAAATGCACCCCCAAGTAAATTTTATATTTATCGAACTCCAATAAAGTCAACAATAAAATGAAACATATTCAATTGTGAACCAAGCAAATCCTATGCTTAAATCTATATTATTCCTAAAAATTCATCAAATTAATTAATTGTGAATCAAAGCAAAAGCATATCTCAAACTAGCAATATCAAAATCAATCTAGCACAAAATTTTTCTTCACCAACAATTTATCGGAAAACAAACAGAGTAAGAATTTGAAATCGTACAAGCAAGAGATCATGGATTCAACAAGAAATTAAAGATCGTATTCTGATCAAAACTACTGAAACCCAATCCAAACACAACCCAAAATAAAATAAAAAAATTAATATTTTCTATTGCATTTATATATCTCTGTAAGCTAATAAATTGTTAAAAAAAATAAAAATGGGAAAATTAGAGAGAAAAACCTATGATAGTGCCATGAACTATAGTATCGTTTTCAGCTCAATTGAAATTGTCACATTGTTTAATTTAATAAAAAAAGAAATAAAAATAGAAAAATTAGAGGGAGAAACGATTTGTATTGGTTCTAATCTGGCTTCTTCTTCTTATGCTTCTCCTTCGATTTCTTTTTATTTCTACAACTCAGTCGACTATTTTGGTTACTTCTCTTCCACATGATCTCAGTGAGACTTTGTCTCCAAAGTTTTGTTTTGGTGAGCAGTCATAGACAAGAATAAAGAGTGATATTAGGTTAAAAAAAGAATTAGGGTTTTTAGTATATATAGTCAGGGTAAAATTGTAAATAATGGAAAAGACTCTAGCCACTTATGACCTAAAATGTGTAATAATTATTAAATACCAAATATATAAAGGGTAAAAAAGTAATTTCTTAAAAGTTTGATTAGGCTCGTGAGCCGTTCGAATCGGGTAATTTGATACTTGAGCTCGGCTCGGCAAACTACTCGAGCTCAAGCTTGACTCGATTAAACTCGAGTCAATTTCGAGCTGAGTCTAAGTAGCTTACTAGTATATTGACTCGTTTACACTCCTATATATGACCTTGCAATAGTCCTTTTTTTTTTTACCGTTTTGTCACTCGATGCCTATTTTCCTATAAATAAGGCCTCCTTTCTTCATTTTTCCTCACCTTTAGACCTAGTTTGTAGGCTCACTAGCTCTAGACTCTCTTCTCCCTCTATAATATTTTAATTTCTTGTCTCCTAGGTCCTATTCCTCTTTGGTTTAGGCCGATTAGTTTAAGTCTTCTCGATTTAAATTAGTTTTATATTTCGGACATTATTTTCTCTCCTCAAGCATTTGATATCCAAACCAAGAAGACAAAAGGTAAAATAAAAATTTCTCTAATCTTTAAATAAAAAATGATAATAATAAATAAAATTCATTGCAAAATGGAAGAACTACATGATTTTTTTGTTTCCATCGCAAGCAAAATCCTTATGAATTTTAACATGCCAACATGTGAAAAAGTTTCATCAAAATCAATTCCTTATCTTTATTTGTAACCTTTTGCAACTAGCCTAGCTTTGTAGGTTTGCAATCTTCTAAGCCAATTTAAGCTAATGTCTTTGAATTCTTATTATTTAAGGATGTTGTCTCCATATGAATTTTGATGATGCAAAAACTTTGTTTTAATTACATTATTACTTAACTAATTCTTGCAAAAGTTGAAGAGTTAAATTGTAGAAATTGCAGGTGGCAACATCGGTTACCAAAGTGTAATGCTGGTGAATGAAACATGTCACCCTTGTTACCAAAGTGTTACCCAGCTGGTTACCAAAGCATCACCACAGTTACTTCTGGTGGTCAAAAAGCATGAAATGGGCATAAGCAATTTTCACCACAGTTGCCAATCTTTCACCATGGTGACCAATTGGTAATATCCGTTACAGTCAAGCTTCACCATGGTTACAAATCCTTTACCACGGTTACCCATCTGCAAATCAAAATTGACAAATCAGATAGATGTGAGCTTCACCATGGTTACTGATCCATAACCTATCCGTTACCAATTGTGTCAAGGGCATGACACGTCGCTTTCAAGCAAATTTGCAAAGTATCAAAGAGTCGTTTAAAGATTATGTAAGCACAAAAAAAAATGTCATTTTTTTCGCACCAGAACAACTCTATTTTTCAAATTAGAAACGAAGTACTATAAAAGAGAGAGTTCATATAAGAAGATTACAAGATTCTAAGGGCGAAAACTCTCATCTTTAAAAATAAAAAAGCCATACTCCATTTTATAACACTTCTTGCTTTCAAGCCTTATTCTTTGTGTTCTTTGCTTTAAAGCTCAAATTCTAAATCTATAAAAGTGTTTGTGTATGTGTCTTTGAGAGACCTAAAACCTCAACCTCTTCATCTATTCTTTCTCTTAGGTGAAATCCCATAGAACTATTGTAAAGGGTGAAATTTCATATAAATTATTATAAGCATTCGGCGCAATCCTAGAGAATCTAGTGGAACCTTAGTTGTGAACTTAGAAGAAGTGGACGTAGGAGAAGATATTAGCTCCAAATCACTATAAAATTAGCTAAATTTTCTCTTCCTTAACTCTTATTTTTCATATATTGTTGTATATAGTTGGGGGAATTGCATTTTGTGTTTGAAATTCAAATCTTCTATTCACCTCCCCCCTCCCCTCTAAGAGATTTTCCATATAGGGTTTAATAAAGGTATGAGCAGCTTATTGGGCTTCACACTAAATTTTCAATGTGACCTCGACACTTTTAGGCTAAGAGAGAGCAAGGAGTTTTGTGAACCCTCAATTTTACACCCTCATGATGCTGCCGCAGCTTGATACATGCTGAATTTCATACGCTACGCAGAGCCGGTATAACGGTCCCGCTAGCAGATTAGTGGGCAAGGGTTAAGGGGGCAACGCCCCCGAAAGGTAAACGATTTATTTTCTTCCAACATAGACTGATATCACTTTTTCGACCCTGACCGGACTATCTGTACCAGACAGCATTTTCCCGAAACTGACTAGATTTCTCCCAAAATTGACTGTCAATCTGTCCGATAATTAAATTCGGATCCACCGCCATTGACCGGTAAATTTTCAGACTTCAGAATATCTCTAAAACTGACCCGGAACCCTCGAAAAACCCCGAAAATCAAATCGGGGGGTGAAAAGGCTTGGAGCTTGAGGCAGCTCACGCACGTCCGTGAGTTGTGCCTGCGCGCGTCCGCGAGGAAGTCTCACGGATGCCTCGATACGCGTCGGCGGACGTGCCAGACAATTGGCAGACGCCGAGCGTTGTTTGGTGCATCCTCGACTGACGCTCCTGACACGGGTCGTACTAACGCATGTCAAACGCGTCGTATGGGGCTCTGGCGGACGTTTCATGAGGAGACCTTGCGGATGCGCGTGGTCATCAGCACCTCTCGCTGACGTGTCCTTTTTCACCGAAATTCCCTTTTTATCCCCTTTTATCCACTTTTTAGGCTCTTTTTGGTCTTTTTCACCCTCCATCTGCTTCTATAAATACCCCCCTATTTTTCCTTTCAAATTACACCTTAAGTAATTATTGATTGGCTATCCATTTGCTTCTCTCTCTCTCTCTATAATTATTTTTCCACACTCATTTTAAGTAATCACAATTAATTGATTAATTAAAAATCAATTTTAATTAATTAATTAATTTTTCAATTAGTTTTCACTCAATTTGATTAATTAATCCTTTTAATTAATCACTTTAGTTAATTAATCCTTTTAATTAATTAAAAATTGGGTAATTAAGCCATCAAATCATCAAATTAATTTTCTCCGAGATTAATTTAAATTCATCATCCAAAATCGATAAAATAAAATTTCGATCCAAAACATCACTCCGGCCACTCAAAATCTCCTAAAGAGAAGGTACATCATCTTCTCTCACCAAGCCTAAAATCATCCCAAATCAAATTAAACCCAATCAAATCTGATCGATCCTTAAACCCATTTACCTCACAGTGGAACGAACTATGTGGGTTTTGATCCCCATCCAATGGGGTACGTAGGCACGCTTGAAATTTAATTCCAAGCCTCAAATCCAAATCCCAATCAATCCCCTTCCCGCTTTATTTTAATTTATGCTTTCTTGTAAATTTTAATTACTGCAATTATTTAATTACTTGCTATTTACTTTTTCCATGCATTCATAAATATGTGATGTTCATGCATTATAATCGTCATTAATACTTGTCATCCATGAAATCTATTTTTAAGTCAAATTAAACTAAAGAGTCAAATGAAGATTGTTTTAAATCAAAAACCTAGTCCTCGAGTTCAAATTGGTTCGAGGACTAGTGACTTTATCCTTGGGTAAATTAATCAAAGATTAATAAAAAAAAGTCAAATTGGATTTTTCCTTAATTTTTCCATTTAAATAAATTAGGGTGGCGACTCCCGAATCTCTTTCAAAAAATCAAATCAATTTTTCGAGGCGATAGCCGCTTCCAATCGTGAGCACCGAAACTCGTACCTTAACTCCCTTAAAAATTGCTTCGCCTTTCCTTAAGACATTTTTTCGAGCGAGGGGAGGAGCATTCGGGCGAGACCTCACAAGTTTCCACTTGGATATATTCCAAGACACTGGTTCAAGTTTGATTCAAGGATAACATATCCTTAATAAGGCCAACCACACATAAATGAATGCAAGCCGAAGAGACTATGGGTTCGGGAGGTTGTTCTTAAGGATAGGAGATCCTTAGTAAGCCTAACCTCCAATAAATGAACACAAGCCATAGAGATTATGGGTTCGAGAGGTTGTTCTTACTTTGTGTCAATTTGTTTGGCAATACAATATAATTCCATTCAAATTTATTTATCAAAAATCATTTTTGTGCAAGATAATAATAAAATACTCATTCATACCAATCAATAAATCAATACAACAATTCTACTTAATCAATCTCAATCAAATAAGAAGGGTCTGCCTCCTTGGCAACCCAAAAACCAAATAAAAATTAAAAAAGGAAGGAGAAATAAGAATTAAACTAAAAACCATAAGAAAACTAAGAGAAAAGGAAGGAATACTCTTCAAAACTAAGGCAAACTACCTTTGGAAAGGTGGGAATCGGTTCTAGAAGTCCACTGGACTGGGGAATGTTGCAAGAATAGAAGCAGAACAAGAAAGATGAAGGAAATGGCTTACTGGCTGTTTGGGCTCAAACACCCAGGCCCAGGGCCATTTAAGCCGAAACGTCAAGTTCTCTAATCGTTTGGTACGAAACGTGCCGTTGATTCTAGTTTTCTGCAATTTTGTGATTATACTTGTGATTTGATAAATTCCAAAACATGAGCTACTCGAATAAAGCTTAACTGATTTTAACCCAAATAATATAAACTGAAAAATTAATCTCTCTAAGTTATGCAACTAAGAGCTATTAACTTTCTCAAAGGTGTTTCTCAATCCCAATATTATTTTTTTTTTAATTTTTCTTTCTTCTTGATTTGCTTCAATATTTGTCTCCCAAATTTTGGATCCTCCATGTTCGTTTTCCCTTTTCTTTTGCCTCCCCCTTTTTATGTTTTTAAAGCTATCTATATATATGTTTTTTCACCATATAGGAATATGGAAACCCTAATTCTAAAGTTTCCTCATTAAGATTTATAGAAAGACAATCTATTAAGTTATTTTTCCTCTTTGGAAGATTCTCTTGAGTTTTTCTCCTGAATAGTCAATCAATAAATTAGAAAATATATTAAAAGGTTGAAATGGCCCTAGCCAAGGAAAATTGGGCCTAAAAATTAGTATTAAAATATATGAATGGGCCTAAGGATTCGTTTGGGCCCAATGGCTCCTTTAGGAGCCATTTGGCTCCAAACACATGGTTCAAGTTAGTTTTCTGATTTTTTTTCTAGCCTTTTCTATAAATGGGCCAGTCCCCCAGGTCTATTTAGGTCATATTTTCCTATTTCTCACAATTTCCACCTTTTCTATATATTTAAATTAATTTCAAAAAGCTTTATTGAGCAACTCTTCATTAAGCAATCTATTTCTAGATAGCTATCATCATCGGGGTTTAAGGGGATTAAAATTCAGTGCTTACAGTTTGCCCCTAACTTTGACAGGGCTTATGAATATGATTTTGAAAAACAATTTTGAGAATGAATCATGTCAAAACATCATGCATCATTGAATTTTGATACCACTCACACACACACACATACTTGAGATTTTTCCATTAACACAAGGTTCTTGCCATTGAGGTTGCTTCATCATCATTAGCCATTGGGGCTATTCATCATCTAGTCATTGAGATAGTGCCATTAAGGCTGCTTCATCCTTCATAGCCATTGGGGCTATCTGGTCATTGAGATTGCGCCATTGAGGCTTTCTTCATCAATAGCACATTAGGACTATTTGGTCATTGAGACAGCGCCATGGAGACTTTCTTCATAAATAGCCATTGGGGCTATTTGGTTATTAAGATCGTACCATTGAGGTTTTCGTCATCAATATCCATTAAGGCTATTTGATCATTGAGATCATGCCATTGAGGTTATCTTACAACTTTCACTTGGTCATTGGGACCATGCCATTGAAGCTTTTTCATTCATCATCTTCATCAGCCATTGGGGTAGTGCCATTAATGCTCGTTATTCATTCTTCATTTTCTTCTTGCTTTCATTCTTCATTCTTTCATTCTTTATTTTCTTTTGGTATTATCTGCAAAACAAACATGTTTCTATAAAAAGATGCTAACACTCATTATGATGCAAATGTCTATCTTTTTTTTTTCTATAATTCTTTCCTTTTTCTCGATATTATGCACATGGCACATTATTACAACTTCCTATATGAATGCATGTATGCATCATAACACTCATTATAATGCAAATGTCTATCTTCTTTTTCTTTTTTTCTACAATTCTTTCCTTTTTCTCGATATGATGCACATGGCACATAATTACAACTTCCTATATGAATGCATGTATGCATAATGACATTAGTTTCCTAAAAACCCATTCAAGTTTAGCAAAAGTTTCATCATCTTCATTCTTTACTTCAAAGTCATTGAGAATTGAATTTCTACCTTAGATAGCAATAATGAAAGGAGTTCATTCTTCTCATTGAGAGTTTGCAATCAAATCTTTTTCTCTTTTTCTTTTCATTTTCTTAGCTCTAATTTTTGCTTGAGTCGCCTTCTTCTCAAGTTTTTCAACTCAATGAGCTTGCTCTAATTTTTGCCCAAGTCACCCTTTTGGGTTTTCAACTTAGCGAGCTTTATTTTCTTTTTTTATTTATACTCTAATTTTTGCCTAAACCGTCCTTCGAATTTTCAATATAGCGAGCTCTTTCTTTTTTCTCATTTGATTACAATCTCTTTACATAATTAGAAATTGCCCCTAGCTTTCTTAGCTTTACATATGCTCTCAAGGATGACATTGTGTCTACCAATCTTTAAGCTGCAAGCTACTACTTGATCCATTACAATATCAGAACCATTTACAACGGTGCAAGCAAAGAGAGCCCAATCCATCCATATGCCCCTTCATTGAATTAAAAGACTTCACATCATTTCTAGCTAGGAATACCATCACAAAGAATTCTTTTGTTCTCAATCATAGTTCTAGTCATTTAGCTTTCGCAAACAACAACACAAATAAAGTTTTATCATCTTCATAAGCATATTTCTTTCTCATTCTTAGCATACGAGATTTCATATAACTGCAAGGGCTTGATATTACATCTATCATTGATTATTCATTTCTAATTTTTCAATCAATTATTTTTCAACTCACTTACCTAACTTTTGCCTAGATAACCAATTTGGGATACCTAGCGGGATTCTTTCTTTTCATTTTCGTTCTTTCATTTTCAAGAGATGTTACTTGGCAAGTTACTTGCCCCCAGGATTTCAATCATCTTCAGTGACTAAATGGACTTTTCAAGCTAGTTCTAAGGTTTTCAAGAAAAGGCTTTGCCTAGATCTTTCAACATTTTGACTAGGTTTCAAGAATGATGACCAAAACTTTGGATTGAAAATTTGGATCATAGGATTTTCAAAGCATTGAACTTTAGTCATTTAGCCATGGATTTCTCTTTTTTGGTTTCAGAACTTTTCAAAATAGGGTATTTTCTTGGTCAATGGAGAAATGAGGTTGCTTTTGGCCTTCTTTTGCTAGGATAGCTTATATTGAACTCAAGTGGCAAGGGAAGCTGTATTCTAACGTCTCTTCTTTCCTTTCTTTTTCTTTTTTCATTTTCATTTTCATTTTTTTCATTTTTTCTTTTCCTTTTCTTTTTTCCTTTTCAAATATCTCTCTCTCCTCAAATGTAATATCATGCCCTCATTTTGCAATTGTAATCAATGTGTATGTGTAGAATAATAATAGAAAAAAGCTTAATTAATAAATCAACTTTATTAATGTTGTTATTATTGAAAATCCATAATTAAATGATAAAGAACTAAAACTCAACAACAAATTGAAGATAAAATATCCAATCTTCGTTGTTTTGTCAGCTTCAACCGTTCCAGACTCTATCATCAATCAAGTCTTGAATTATGTGTTGCAGGATGACACATTGATCAGTGTCATGACCAGTCCTCTGATAATAGACACAATAGAGATCGACCTTGAAGTTTTTAGGCAAGGGATTTGGCATTGGCTTAGGGTTCATTGGTTGCAATAACCAATCATCGACTAATTCCTTAAAGATACTAACTAGACAAAGGCTTGTCTAAAGGAGAAAACTCCCTTTTCAAAGTACTTTGGCCCACTTTGAATGGATGAGGCTCGGGTTCTTCTTCTTCCTCATCATCAGACAAGTCAGTTTCGAATGAAAGAGGCTCAAATTCTTCTTCCTTATGATCAAACAAGTCAGTTCCTTCCCAAAATCTATTGTCTTTACTTTATTCATAGTCATACTCTTCTAGTTGCAAGCCCATCTCATACAAATCCTCAATGGTCTTTAGAGGGATCCATGATAATCTTTTATACAATGAAGGCAAAGTCTCTTTGATTATCATTCAGATTTGCTTCTTTTTGGATGGCCTATTTGATACCTTAGCAGTTTTCTCCTTCAATCTCATTAAGAAGTCATAGAAGGATTCACCTTGTTTCTACCTTGTGGTTTCCAAACCACGAAGTGTAACACTTAGCAGAGTGTTGTACGTGTGAACCCTCAATTTTTCACCCTTATGATGTGGTCACAGCTTGACACCTACTAAGATTAGTGCACTATAAAAAATTAGTACGGCAGTCTCGTTAGCCGGTTAGCGGGCAGGGGTCAAGGGGATAGTACCCCGGAAAAAAAAAAATGGGCTTTCAGGCATAATACTACAAGGATACTTAATTTTTCGACATTGACTAGCATCACTCTGAACTTGATCAAACATTCTGAACTAGATGGTATTTTTCAAAAATCAACCAACTCTTCTCCAAATCTGACTGCCAAACTACCCGATAATTAATTTTGAATCCACCGATACTTACCAGTAATTTTTCTGAATCTCGAAAGTCCCAAAATTTTGAAAAACCATAAAACAACCTTCTAGTAGCGTGCTGTCCACCAAGATAACCGGTGGAGGCGCCTGTCACGACCCAACTTTTGAGCCACGACAGTCCTAGGGCATAGGTAAGCCTAAAGCCACCGAAAACCCGTATAACCCATGCATGCTATCAATCCACAATGGTATCATGCAACTAACCAATAATAACATACAATCGCATCACATCCCTAGAATCTTAACCTGATATCACATCAATTATTCAAGTTCTTATACACATCTATCAATACATATACTCATAATATATTTCTTACCATATACAATTATTACTTAACATCTCTTGTATACATATGAACATATATACCTTAGTTACACACATGAAGCTCTAAGAACTTTACAAATTTACACATATAATTATAACAAATAAGAAATTACAACCTCTACATGCAGTCTTTCAAGTGTAGCAACCTTACTTGAGGATCTCTTTGAATTTCATACATAATCTTCTAAATCTTTCACATATTTTGACTTTAAAACATGTATATCACTTGTCATGATTTATTAACTTTCCTGAAAAATAAATAATCACCACTAATGAGAAAAATCTTAATGAGTGAAGAATATACTGTCATAAACTATGTGGCTTGGTATTCAACGTTAGCTTGCAATAACAATATGGGCTCATACATACACTTGAAACAAATGGAAACAAATAAGATCTTGACATGAACACGTAGAGGCAATCGAACGATTTGACATGTACAAGTGAACTTGTAAGCAATGAACAAATAACATGTGAAGAAATGGATCAATAGTAATTTAGCAGAAATCACATGGTCTGGAGCGGTAGGCTCCTCACAGGACATCATACAAATATAAATAGGGTAGAGGCTTCTTTTGAGCAATACCCTTCACATCGCATGATAAGTCATAAAACTGATCAGGTTTTATGGCTAGGACCACCCCTCCTAGCTAAGGTTCGGATATTTTACTCTATCCGTGGGTACCCATGTGCTCATAGTATGATGTATTACCCACATCAATCGGGGATTTCTTCTTAAAGATTTGAAATTGTTCAAATGGCACATCAAGTACAATGTCACATGATTCCCTTTTAGAGGGATTTCTATGAATTATTAATTCTCATTTAGAGATATCAATGAACTTGTAATCATGATAACAATGATTCATTGTAGGAGTTTCAATGACACATCAAGTGGAATTCAATGAACATTTATAGGATTCTCAATTACACATTTAGGATCTCATGAGGCAAATAACAAGAGACTTCAATGAACACATGAGGAACTTTTATTGAGCAAGTGAACACATCACATAGAATTCAAATTACACTATTTAAAACTTATCAATGAACAAATGGAGTTCAATGAACACATATAGAGTTTCATGAAACAAATAACAAGGGGTTTCAATGATCACATTTTATCAATAGATTTCATTGATATTGCAAGAATATACTAATGAGCAAATGAATAAATATCAATAATAAATGATTTAGTATCAAATTCAAGGTGTCTTACAAAGAATTTATGTTTAAGAATTCAAAACACAATGAATAACAATATATTTTTCACTTACCCCATCAATAGTCCACTTCTATGCTCTTAATTTCCCCTTTCACATCACACATATGAATGGAAATTATCATGTTTTTCATTTTCTTCATGGTCTCTTCTAACTTCTACATATCACATATCACATATCACATATAAAAGCATTCAATTAACATTTAATCTTGACTCATAAACCATCAATAACTTCATTTATTAACTTAATCTTAACTTAAACACAACATAATCCTAACTTTTCTTTATCTACTATCTCATCATCAATTCATAATAAAGATCTCAAACAAGTCAATTAACTATATACAATTTCATTTTTCACCAAATTTTATCTTGAATTCAATAGAAGAATTCATATAACCTTAACTTTCCTTTAATTGTCATTCATCAAATAACTTACAATAGATATAATAAATAAGCTAATACATCTTATATAAACTCATTTACTTATCAAATCTCAACTTAAAACTCAATATACAACTTATTAGATATTCAATCTTAACTTAGAATTAATAAAGGAACTTAAAAAAATCCTTACCTCTCACTTGCTCTAGATGAAGAGTCCTTCAATCAAAAGGTTTGATTCTTGTTTTCTTGAAGGAAATTTGGAAATTTTGGTCTTAGAAATATTTTGGAATGAAAAAGAATGATAATAGGTGAAGAAGATGAAGAAAGAAGAGTGTTTTAGCTAGAAATTTCAGTGGGTGGTCAATACTTATCCATTTGGAGGTGGTTGGGCATTAAATACACTCAATTTCTCTTCTGAAGCAAGGTTACAACTGTGACTTTCAAGGTCATGACCGTGACTTTGACACAGAAGCGAAATGGCCTAAAATCTAGCTTGTTCACGGACATTACGTTTAAAGTAACGGATGTTACTCTACTATTTTCACCATAACTCTTGTTATACTTATCCAAATTACTTGATTCTTTTTTTCTACTTAAGCTAGATACATAAATCTACAACATAGCCAAAATTTAGCTTAAAATATTAACTATATAATTTATGGTGAATTTTTAAATATTGACCTGTTTCTAAGCAAATTCATTCCAAACAGTCTCCATAATTTTTATTATATCTCCGAACATACATGCTCAATTGCAAAATTGATTTAATGTCAATTATTTTACATATATATGAAAATTTTTCATATTTTAAACTTTTTCTAATTCAACCTCTAAAATCATCTAAAAAAAATCACACAAATTTCAAATTCTTCACTTCTCTTTCTTTAATCCCTTTATTCTTTCTATCCAATTCTATTCCAATTAATTCATCTTCATTAAATCTCCATATCACTTGCATCCAATCATTTACAATCACTCATAACTCATGAACTCTAATGATACATGTAACTCATAGGGTTGGGGTATTACAGCGCTGGTCCTCTAAGCGGATCCGTCGATTTACCCGACAGAAAGATCGACGGATCTTCCAATCACCCAGCGGGTCCTCCCTAATGCCCGTCAGGTTTGCCTGGCATCAGAGCCGGGCCGATGGTCGGTGCATATTCTGACCAAGCCAATGGCATCCTCCAGTTTACCCGGCAGCAGCCACCAGCTAGCCTGATGTCTGGTCCCCCCCTTTGCTGACTTGAAATTTCATTTTTGCCCCTATCCACTCGATTTTCAGCCACAAAATCCTCTACCCTTTTTGTCTTTTCACTCTTTTAATGTCCAAAATACCCCTCCCAACCATTTGCCTATAAATAGGCCTCCCTTCCTTCATTCCAAACCACCCCAGAGCATTTGTTGATCGGCTATCCACTTGCTCTCTCTCTCTCTCTCTCTCTAATCAATCTCTACATACTCTCTTTGAGTAGTCCCCTAAATTAATTAATCTCTCTTTGATTTTAATTAATTAGTTAATTAATTACATTAAATTAATTAACCAATTAGTGGTAATTATTCTCCTTGAGTAATTAACCAATTAAATTAATCTTCCTTGGGTTAATTTAACCAATCCACTCTTCTTGAGTAGGATTCCTATTTTTCGAGACCAATAAGATAGAACTTCAGTCTGAAAAGACCCTCCGCCCCTCACACGCGCCAAAAGAGAAGGTATAACATCTTCTCTCACTAACTCCAAAATCCCCCCCAAATCAAATCAAATTAATCTGATCAATCACCTCCTCCACTTCACCGTGGAATGAACTACGTGGGTTTTGATCCTCATTCAATGGAATACGTAGGCATGTTTGGAATTTAACTCTAAGCCTCAAATCCAATTCTCAATTAATCTCCTTCCCCCTTTATTTTCAATGTAAATATCAATTAATGTTATCTTGTAAGGGAATTTGTGGTCTTCCTAGAACCCATGAGGGCTAGAGAAGACATTCCATCATTAATTAATGTAATTAGTTAATTTAATATTTTGGAGTTAAAGAGTGACTTGTGGTTCTCCTATAATCCAGAAGGATTAGAGAGAACAATTTTCTTAACTTGTAGATGTTTAAATTACTTGCTCTTTATCTTCCATGCATTCATGATTATGCCATGTTCATATATTTTAATTGCCATTTATATTCGTCATTCATAAAATTATTTTTTTAAAGTCAAATTAAACTTAGGAGCCAAAATTATATTATTTAAAATAAAAAACCTAGTCGTAATATCTCACCTGATACTAGTCAAATGTACAAGAGTATATGTGAATATGTCGGATAAATATCGTAAAATGTGCCAAGCAAATAATAAATATGAAAATTAAGTTAAACTCAAGAGGACAATCTCATAAATTATTAAATGGATATTTTTGAATATGGAATTATTTGAACTTTTAATCCTTTTAAAATAATAGTTTTATACGAGAATATATTTTCCTTATATTTAAATTAATATTCAAAGTTATATATATTTATGAATTAATATTGAATATTAGAATTAAAAATCGATATTGGTTTATTATATATATTGATATTGATAAATTTATTGTATATTGATAATTGAGATTATATATTAATTTATTTATATTGTTATATTGAAATTTGAGATGATATCAATTTATTTATATTTTATATATTGATATTTGAAAAGATATTGAGTTAATTTTATTTAATATTGAAAAATTGGAAATGATATATATAAAAATATATATATTTGATTATATTGAATATTGATATTTGAGATAATATAAATTTTATTTAAATTGTCAAGTTAATATTTTAAGTGAAGAAAATATTTAAAATAAAATATGAAATTTGATTTATTGTGAATGATTTAATTAAGAAATTGTATATTAAAGAATTATAAAAAAAAATATTGTGAAATATAGATATTTGTTCTAAAAATATTTGAAATTATATGATATAATTTATAAAAAAATTATTATTGAGTTATATTGTGAATAATATAATGATTTATATTTTTATGATAGAAATTAATTGAATAATATAAATATATTTGTATATATGTTGTGTGATAATAATAATAATAATAATAATAATAATAATAATAATAAAACAAGTGAACAAATAAAAACTAGTTAGTAAATTAAAACCAACAAAGGGAGCAGATTGGGCAGAAGAAGAACGGGACCAGACCCGAGAGAGAGAGAGAGAGAGAAAGCAGACTGCCCAGCCGATCCACCGCCGTCTGGCCACCGCATGTCGACACCGCTTGCACCAGAGGAAGCAGCTGCCGTCGATGAGTCATCCGACCGAAGCTCGCCTCCAACGACCATCGTAGCTGGCCGGACGCGCCGCCCAAAGCGGTCGCCGGCGAGAGCTTTCCAAGGCTGATTCTTGCCACTTTCTGACCACCATTCCTGATGATTTTGGTATCTTTGGAATTCTCACTTCTTATACTTCGATTTGGTATATCATTTGTGTAACACCCCGACCTTGAGTTCATTGTGAATATTGAGATTAAAGGGAAGTGATCGGAGTAGGAGCGACGGAGTATAAATGACGGTTGTGGAAATCAGAGAACTGAATGAGTATTGGTCTGAAAATCGAGCCCCTGACTATATGAAATAAGGTAGAGGATTTTAGAAAAAATATCAGAGGAGCTATATTTGACATGGAAATAAGTGAAATGCAAAGTGTAAGAAGGAAAATAGGAAGTTATGAATTAAAACCCTCAAACAAATACGAGTTTGGAAAATTGAGGTGTTAAGTGCAAGATCGACAACTTACGATCTCGGAAAGGATTTCTAGATTTTATTTGGAGAATTTATAAAAATACGAGGACATTAGAATTAGTAAAACTCACAAATTAAGTTGGAGTAATCATAGAAAATTATTTAAGCGAGATTGGTGCGCAATAGCGAGAAACCGATAGATTTCGACTCGGAAATTTTTAATTAAATCTTGATTGAAGGAATTTGATGGGAGAAATGTTGATTAGGATACTATAACCCTAAAAGTTAGATTAAAAATAATTTTAGACTAAAACTAGAAAGAGTAGTAAAATTATAGGTGAAAAAAGGCAAAAAGGTAATTTTCTTTTAAAAGATAATCATTATATTTGACTAAGGAAATAAATAAATAAAAATATAATAAAAAGAAAAAGAAAAACATGTGTCATGGCCAGCCAAGGATGATGGTGATCCAAGGGAGGAGAATTTGCCAAAATTATATGAGAATTAAATAAAAGAAAAAGAAAAAATATATATATAAATAGATAAGATGAGAAGATAAGGCTCATCTTCTCACTTCTTAAAATTCTTATTAAGGAAAAGAAAAGAAAAAGGAAGAGAGAGCAAAGAAAGAAGAAGAAGAAGAAATAGAAGAGAATTTTGAGGTAAGATTGTGAGAGTAATTTAGTTCTTTCCATATATATATATATATATGTTGTGTGATGATGATGATTGTGTGATTGAATTATTGATGTTGATTATGTTGGTTGAATTAGGGACGAAGGAATGAGATTTTGAAGTTGAGAAAAGATGAATTGATAAGTGAAAAAGATATAATTCAGGTAGTTTTGGTGGAAATGAGTAAGAAATGAAAGAAGCAAGAAACTAAAGTAGACATATTTGAGGATTTGGAAGTGCTGGAACTTAAGAGGGGAAATTGAACCCCAAAGAGAACGAATTTGAAGAAAGTCAAAATATAAAAATTATATCTTGATGTCTTTTGTTTATTTCTCTAGAGGTAAGATTAAGCTAATTCTCGTTATTTTTGGAGATATGAGAAAGAGAATGAAACTGCTTCCTGCAGACAATCCTGAGATTTCAAGAAGTTAGAGGCCAATTTCAAGTAACTTGGGATAGGAATTTGAAGATTACTAAAACATAAGAAATGAACCTTGATATGTATTCTAAATGATAGATAAATTTCATAGAAAAAAATCCAAGTATATTGAGAGATATATGAGAATTTCTAAACTATAACAGGGTATATAGACTGGCAGAATTTCTGATATTAACCCTTAAGTTGGACAACCTTAGAAGAAGAATTAAGTTGAGATAAAAACTAATAAAATGTAACCTTATAAGTCTAGTTTCATATAAAAAAAAATAATTGTTCCATTTGGAGTAGTGTAGCTAAATAAATGGCAAAAACAGTAGGGCTGGGTCATGAAATAATCCTATAAATATGTTTTAAACTTTAATGTTTTAATGAATTTTCTTATGCAAATTAAGCTTATTGAGTGCATGTATTATGTATAGAGAATCATGAGGAGGAAGGAAATCCTCAACTAGAGTAATTGAAGGAAAGTTAGTGAAGACAAGTGCAAACAAGTGAGTGTATTCTACACTTTTATGTACATGAAAATTGCCATCATTGCTTTATTGATTGAATTATCCACATTGTCATTGGAACATAAATTACTTGTGTCTTGAACATTAACTTTGAACCTATTCTTAAATTGTGTTAAATCCATATCCAAATTGAATTGATAATGATATTTGTACATTGCCCGAATTCCAACAGAATTCTAGTGCTGTAGTGCTCCATTGATTTTTCCTATCTATATTTTCATATCTATTAGTGAATTAAATATTTCTCATTGTTAATTGAACATTCTTTGAAGTATCAAAAATGGTATAGTGTTATTGTACTTAATGCAGAGAT
>CATKHJ010315071.1:0-15204 GCA_949750685.1 Vernicia montana
GGGTAATGAAAAGGTTTACATTTAAAAGAAATTCAATTCAAGCTTTGGCATTCAAGATTCAACAAGAAAGACATTCATTCAAGATGGTTCACATGCATAAACATAATTCATAACTCACCTCTATAGCAAAATAATCCAATCCAAGCTTAAACTCTTTATCATGGATGAAAATTCTTCAATCCTTAGCCTACACAAACATGGCCAACATCATAAACATTCTAGAGTCTATAAACTCTAATCCTAAAGATGAATTCTCCAATACAATGAAAGAGCATCTCAAGAATCAACAAAAATTGAACTGATTCTTCAAGAACAATTTCTAGGGTTTTATCAAAATACCCAACAACCCATCAATAGCAATTAATACCCATAAGAATTAATGAAGAGTTAGACATTACCTTGAAATGTCTCTTTCAAACCCAAATCAACCTCTTCCAAGAATTTAAGAGAATCCACTTAGATCTTTGAGTATCATTTGATTCCTTGAGTTAATTTAATGCATCTTAGCCTTTAAGAAGCATTAATGAGACTTTGGTAGGGGTTTTGGGGTCATAAAAGTCGAATAAATGAAGTTAGGTCTAATTTTCCCGAAATGAGATTGTTGCTGCCTTTTTATAATCCCCGACTTTAAATGTGCGTTCACATCACTTAAACGAGCATTCAACCTAATTGAACGAGCGTTCAAGTCCCAAATCCAAAAATATACATTGTTCACACACAGAGCTTTTGAACGAAGGTTCACCATCTTGAACGAGCGTTCATCTCTTTGAACGAGCGTTCATTAACTTCCAAAAATTGTTACTATTCACACAGAAGCAATCTGAACGAGTGTTCAAGCCTGAAACAGCACAAAACCTTATTCTTCTTGACTCCAAACACTCCAAGTTCATACCAACATAATTAAACAACTCTTAATATACAAAATACAACCATCTAACATTCCAATAGTCCCATACCATCACAAACATAGTATCTAGAGTTCAATTCATCAATATCATCATAAAATAACCTAATAATGGATTCCATCATCAAGGAAATATAAACGCATATACATATACACATCATACATTGTACGTACATAACTTAACTTAATCATTCCTTTACAAATATAAACACACAATAAAATCTTGGGTGTTACACCTGAGGTTCGGATTCCCGATTTTTGCAATTTCGGCAATTTCAGCTTCCGGAGGTTTGTTTATCAAGCCTAGGTGTCTCTGGTGTTCAAATGCATACTGAATTGTGCAAAATTAAGGGTTTACATCAATGTATTGAATGTTGTGTTTAATTTATTATTATATATCACTTTCGTTCCAAAATGATTAATATCTTTTCTCTTTTTGAAATGTCTAAAAATATTATCACTTTTTATTAATATTTTTATTTTTACCTTATTTTTCATCTTTATCGAATAAATTTAGGTGTATTTATTATATTATAAAGGATAAAAAAAATTTATAAAATCGTCATGATTTTGTAAAGAAGTGTCATATCCTTACCACGTGGCTACCCCACTACATCGTGTATATATATAAATAGATAGATAGATAAGATAATATTTTCTTGTCAAATAAGATAAATA
Source organism: Vernicia montana (assembly GCA_949750685.1). Taxonomy (NCBI): domain Eukaryota; kingdom Viridiplantae; phylum Streptophyta; class Magnoliopsida; order Malpighiales; family Euphorbiaceae; genus Vernicia; species Vernicia montana. The sequence goes on from CATKHJ010315071.1 coordinate 1,583, forward strand.
AATTTTAATACTCCTTATATGTTTCAAAATATCTATCATTTAAAAAAAAAATTAAAATATCTGTCGTTTTAAAATTTCAAGAAAATATTTATTATCTTTTTAAATTTTAACCTCTTTTATTTCTCCACTAAATATTTACATTTATTATTTTTATTTCTCCATATCAATATATATATATATATATATAGTCTTTTCGCCTTAGAATTTAGATAATTTAATGGTTTTCTTAATATGTGTGTCAAAACTTTAAACGTCAGATATTTTGAAATGAATGGAGTATATAATAATAGTTAATGTCTAATTTAGGGAATATAAAAAATTATTTAAAACATTTTTGTTTGTTCATATATTTTTCCTATCAATTCGTACATTTATATATGGACAATACTAAGTGATGCAAATTGTGTCAGAAAAAATTTGACGCAAATTAATATAATTTGAATACATCGTACAGTAAGAAATAAAAAATAATAATTGTCCTTATTTTACATCATAAATTGTGTACAAAAATTAATTACCCTTATTATGTCAGATATAACTGCATTATTTAGAATTATCCTTTATATATACTACCAAATTAATTTGTATATGTGTTGCACATGAATTAAGTAATTTTAAAACTCGTGATTTATATTAATTATAAATATATGATTTGTTTTAGAAATTTGTAATACTTAAATATAGTAAAATAATTCAATATAGTTTAAATTTTATAATAAATATAATATAAATTATATAATGAAGATGTAAATCTGAAATAATATTATATAATAAATTATTTTTTAATAAATTGATTATTTTTTATTAAGATTATATTTTGAAGAGTATTCTAAATAAAATATTAAGTTATATAACTTTTTATTTCAATAAGAATCTAAATTTGTTTCAATAAAATTTCAAAAATATTTTAAATGAATCATGTATTTATATTAGTACAACAACTATTTAAATTTTTTTGTTAAAATATGAAATATAAATATATATAATTAGAAATATGGGTAATTACTAATTATATTATCAAAATAAGGACAATTAAATAATAATAATAATTTTATATATTTTTTGAATTTGAAATAAAAGAATTTTTTTATCTAATCAAATTAAAAATAAGGTGTATTTTTTTAATCTTATAAAAGTCATGTGTTTTTTAACAATTCAAAAATTTTACTTTTAAGATATATATATATATATATATATATATATATAATAAATGAAGGTGCATTGTATCATGAAAGAAATCAAGGCTATACATCAAGTCATCAATTGGAAAAGTCATAATTGATTGTAGAGCGCATTCCCAAAATCATCAATGTATTGAATGTTGTATTTAATTTATTATTATATACCACTTCCGTTCTAAAAAAATTAATATCTTTTTTTTTAAATGCTTAAAAAAATTATCACCTTTTTATTAATAATTTTATTGTTACTTTATTTTAATTTCATCTTTATCCAATAAATTTAGATGTATTTATTAAATTATAAAGGATATAAAAAAATTTTACAAAATCTTTATAATTTTATAAAGGAGTGTATCATGTATCGTGTATATAATTTATTTATAAAAAATATTATTTTATTTATTGTATTCTCAAATTATGCCAGAAAAAAAGGGTGATAATGTTTTTAAGAGGTAGGCTGTGTTATATATAATTAAAATGTTTGTTTCCTGATTTTGTGGGAACTAAATTCCCTACCTTCAGATCCTGTTCTCAAAGTCTAGCTAACTCCGGTCCCGCTTTAGGTCCAGATGGAATGATTAAAAATATACTTTATTTCTTTAAATATTTGATCTCACTTTAAAATATTTCTTTATTTTATTATTTCTATGACCATCTTTGATTCATAATAAATATATTTTATTCTTAATCCTTTTATATATATATATATATATATATATATATATATATATATATATATTCATTTTTACCGCATTCTCATGATAATTGTGTTTTTTTAAGCAATAATATTAAGTTTTTTTAGTTATGTTGTTTTTATATTTATCAAATAATTAGTCGTAAGTTTGCATTTTGTGTGAGTTTTAGATATGTTTTTTTATTTAACTTATTTTCTTAAAATATTTTAATATATGCAAACAAATATTAATTATTATTTTTTTAAAATTTAAATTTTACTTTTGATAATTTTAATCATTAGTATAAAAATATATATGTGCCAATTAAAAAATAATTAAAAATATTATATGTATTAGTTCGTATAAATTTTAATTAAATTATATATAGAAATACAATGATATAGAAAAAGATTAATGAGATTATTTGATATAAATTTAATTTTTAAGAGAGTTAATTAACACGATGAAAAATTTTCTCAATAATTTTAGTTTAGTTTTTATTATATATATAAAAATATAAATTTTGTAACTCTACTAATTTGTTGATATAAAAATTAGAATCACATTTATCTATTTTATAAATCAATAAAAGACAAGTGGAATCCAAAGATTAGTTTGGTTAGTAAAAGAGTTTGTTCAATTTCTTATTGATCTAGGTTCAATCATTAAGGTCACATTATATATATGGGAAATTTTCTTCATTTACAAATTTTTTAATTCCTGCATGTAGGTATAATCGATTTAACCGAACCGTCAGTTTTAGTTTGAAACCGACAGTTTTAGTTTAATAAAATATTCAAACTAAAATCATAACCGATTGTTACGGTTTCGGTTTAAAACCAACTGGTTTCGGTTTGAAATCAGTTTTTTTTTATTATGATCTAAAACTAGTTTCAAATCGATTTCTTTATTACATTAATTTCAATTAAACAATGAGTATAAAATAATGGAATAATTTAAAATAAAATTTTAATTAAACAATGAAATTTATTAAATAAATGCTTGCATCTAATTCATACATTAATTAAGTTATTTATATATTCTCTTAAAATTAAGAGAAATCAAAACCAATATAGTTTTGTTACATTATTTTTATTTTTTATAAATACTATTTTACCTTATCTCAATCAATTAAGGCTAATAGAAGACATATGTAAAGCTAATAGAAACATTTTTCAAAGGTATGATCGGTTTAATTGAACTGTCGGTTTCAGTTTGAAACCGACAGTTTTAGTTTTGGTTTTAATTTTGGTTTTTAATAGAAATCGAAATCAAAACCAAGTTTCTCATGGTTTCAGTTACAAACCAAAACCGAAACCAAAACAGAAAAACGATTTTGATTTTGATTTTATTTGGTCGATTCTGATCCGATTTAACGATTTCGGTCCGGTTTTAATCAGCCCTACTTGTATGGATAATTTGCTTTTAACTGAATAAGAGAGGTGAATTTAGTGGGGATATAATTAATTAAAATGCACAACTGGTAAAAAAATAAATTAAATTAATGTCTTTATATATATATATATATATATATATATATATATATATATATATATATATATAGCAACAATAAAGGTGATCTAAACACTTACTAATATATATATGGTCTACCTACTGACTAGAAACATAGAACAAGGAATGTCAAAAAGGAAGGGATGAGTTTTCAGTAATTTGATGCAATGACGTGCATCAACATACAACACTCCTTTTTTTTTTATTTCATTTATTATTTTTTTTTCTGGGTATTGTTATTGCAAATGCATGTAAGTTCATTGTTCATCCTCCATAATTCCACTCTACTCTTCCAGACATGGGTCACTTACAGATAGATTTTATCATTGGGCAGGTTAAGTCGGACCGAGATTTTTTAGTTTTGGTCTTGATTTGATATGATTCCATTAATCGAATCTAAATTTGGTCCCAAATAATAAAATGTATTAAATTATTAATTTTTTTTATTAATTGAACAAGTTGAATTCAACTTATGTGGTTATGATTTTCAAACCCAATCTATTTAGCATATAAGTTTTAAGTAGACTGGCTGAGTTGAGTCCAAAAATATAATTCTTGTGTAAACCTGAATGTATTTAATAAGGTCTAAGTGAATTGAGTAAATTTTTAAATTGTGAATATATATTTGTAATATTTTTTCAAAATGTGAATGTAATATTTATTATTTATTATTCATTTATTGTAATAAAAATAAAATATTTGTGGTGTAATGTTTATTAAAATATTTGTTTTATGGCGCCATCTTCTTCAACATCATGGCGGTAAAAAGTGTTAGGATGGAAAAATAGTATGGTGACTAGATATGGAGATCGACATCGTCCTTTATTTTTTAAAAATTATTTTATTTATTTTTTAAATATAGTTTTTATTATTTGAAAAATATGAAATATATTTTTTTATTATTTTTAAAAAAATTAGGCTAAAATGACCCAAAATTAAAAGTTTTGTCCTAAATTGATATAAAAGGTAATTTTGAACCTAATTGTACATCAGAAAAAATTTAGGAGACAAGTTGAGTTTTCATCTTAATATTTTTATTCTAGTTAATTATAAAAAAAAAAAAAAAAAGTATCTTATTATATTTTCTTCAAAAATATTTTTCGTATTTTTTAACGTTTGGAACGTATCGGAAAATTAGTCAATGAAAAATTTATTTATGGTCAATGAAAAATTAAGTTATTTTTAAGGAAAATAATTTCTTTTCTTAAAAGGAGAAATCATTTTTTGAATTTTGGCAGACTCAAGAAAAGTATAAAAACACACTTATTAATCTATAGATGATTGTCACTGGAATCGACAATCACTGTCGACCACCATAATTTACTATTTTTATGTATTTTTCTCATATTTAATAATAAAATTTTAAAAATATAGAATTTTTATAAGTTTAAATATGTTTATAGTATTATATATGAAAAATTTAAATATTTTTTAATTAATTTTTAATATTGTAATGAAATAATAGAAAATTAGTTCGTTTAAAAATATTTTTTTAGAAAATGTTTTTCTTAAAAAATAATTTTCAGACATGTTATTTTCCACAAAATAAAATGGACCTAAATTTTTCAGAGTTAATATATTTTCATCTTCATTATTTTAAAATTAATAATTGTAAATACTGTAATTATTCATTGTATAGTTACTTAGTTACTGTTACTGTAATTAGTTACATAGTTTGTTAGCTTTGAATTAGTTATTTAGTTAGAGTTAATGAGCTGACAGAAGGGACCACTTGTATATAAATACTTGCATCTTTCTCTCTCTACTCTTTGAATAGCAGTAATGAAATAATACTGAAATTCTCAAATTCCTCTATCAAGAACTAGGTTTTGCTACTGTGATATTGATTCTAATTTGTATGAAGATTTAAGAAGTTTCAATAATTTTAAATTTTAATATTTTTAAGGGTAAATGTATATTTTAGTATTTAAATATAAAGTTCACACAAACGATTGAAGAAACTGAAATGACTTACATTGGAGCTCAGATGCCTCGCAACAATAGAGGTTAGAGCAATGGTGATCCACTACTCTTGTAGAATTCTAACCATCCAGAATTATTTTCATGGAATAGGGCAATGAAAATTGCTTTGGGTGCAAAAACAAGATTAGGGTTTGTTAATTGGAAATATGTAATGCCTGATGAAAACTTATATGAGTTTGATAAGTGGAAGATGGTAGATTTTATGGTAGTATCGTGGATTTTGAACTCAATTTCTAAGGATCTTGTAGATGCCTTTGTATATGATGATTCTGCGAAGCAATTGTAAGATGATTTAGAAGAAAGGTTTGGGGAAAGTAATAGGCCAATGATATATCAGCTTCAAAGTGAAATTAATTCAATTAGTCAAGGGAATATGTCTGTGGCTGTGTACTACACTAAATTGAAAAATTATGGGATGAAATTGCTTGTCTAGTCTCTATTCCTGTCTATACCTGTGGAATCGCAAGAGAAGTAGCAAACATGACTTCTTTGAACAAATCAATATAATTTCTCATGGGTTTGAATGATATAAATGACAATGTGTGGAACAAGATATTACTTATAGAACCTCTGACGAGTGTAAACAAGGCTTATTCCATGGTTCTGAAAGTAGAGAAGCAAAGAGAAGTGCACACCACGACAACACAAAATCTAGTGTGATGTTTGTGAGGGATCAGAACTATAAAGGGACCCTAGAAGAGAAGCTAATAAAGACAATAGTAAAGGAGACTACTATAAAAGAAAGGAGTATGACAGAGATTACAACAAGAAAGAGAAAGATGATAAATATTGCACATATTGCAATATGTTTAGGCATGAGAAAGAAGGTTGTTTCAAGTTGATTGGGTATCCTGAATGGTATGAAGATTTGAAGAAGTGAAGGTCAAGGAATCAGAATAGGTTTGTAGCTCAAGTGAGTGGCACAGGAACTAATGATGCAACATCAAACTCATAAACAACAAAACAAGAAGAATGGAATTTTGCTATGGCAACAGCTATTGAAAAGGAAGTCTAGAGGTATCTCGAAAGGAAAACAATTGCAGATGGTGGCTATGTGAATTACACCATCTATGCAGGTATACTTCACACTTTATCTCTTAGTTGCTTTACTTATGGATTTGAGAATACATGGTTAATAGACTCAGGGGCTACAAACCACATGAGTTTTAATTTGAACATTATGATTGATCTCATAAAACTTAATACTGCCACATTTGTACACCTACCTGATAAATCAACAAAAAGAGTCCACAATTTAGGCACGATGATGTTAAGTTCCAAAGTCATACTTACCAAAGTGATGCATGTTCCTAGTTTCAAATTCAACCCGCTTTATGTCAATAAGCTAACTCAAACCATAAACATTTCAATCACTTTCTATCATACATATTTTGCATTTCAGGACCTATTGACTGAAGAAATTATAGCAATTGGCAAAGTTTGTGATAGATTGTATATCTTAGATAGTATAAGTTTCTTTGTAAATACCAGTCTTGAATTCCTAAATAAGGCAACTGTTCCTATTAGAATTGTAAAAGTAGCTTTGCCTTTTTCTTGTACAGTTTCACCTGTAAATAAAGAAGTACAATATCCTTTTTTTCAATTGATACATAATAGACTTGGTCATGCTTCACTTACAAAAATCAAACAAATTCCTTCATTAACTAAACCTGAAAAAACTAAAATTGAAATCTATGAAATTTGTCCTCTTACCGAGTAATACAAATTGCCTTTCACAAAAAATGAAATACACACTATCTAAACCTTTGAACTCATACATGTAGACTTACGAGGACCTTACAAAATAGCTTCAATTTCTAGAGCTCACTATATTTTGACAATTGTTGATAATTATAGCAGGGCTACATGGACTTTTCTTCTCAAATATAAAACACAAACACCCACAATGTTAAAACATTTATTTACAATGACACAAAATCAATTTGACAAATTTGTCAAACAAATTAGAACAAACAATGGGACTGAATTTCTCAGTTCCCATTGCCAACAAATATTCTTAGACCTTGCAATTCTACATCAAAAGATATGCCCCTTACACTCCACAGAAAAAAAAAAAAAAAAGAAAAAAAAAAAAAAAAAAGAGGAGTTATGGAGAGAAAACATAAACATTTTCTTCAAATAGCCAGAGCCTTGATGTTTCAATCCCACCTTCTAAAATATTTTTGGGGAGATTCCATTCTTGTTGCTAGACATATCATAAATAAACTACTAACTCCAATTTTGAAATGGAAGACTCCTTTTGAAATCATGTATAACAAACCAGCAGAATATGGTAGTTTAAAGGTGTTTGGTTGCTAATGCTTTGCCACCAACACAACCTTACAAAGATAAGTTTGAACTAAGAGCAAAAAGATGTGTTTATATAGGATATGTACTTAGTCAGAAAGCCTTTATTGTATGACATTATTTCTATGGAAATGTATTTCCTTACCAAAAGGACTGTCCCACACAAGAAATAAAACCAATTTCACCTATTCTCCAAGATTTCTTGGAAGATAATCCTATATATTTCTTTGAATAATCCATATCATCTTCTCATCATTCACCTGCAATTAATGATATGCCTGCTAACAATAATAGTTCAAATTCACCTATGCCTCAACCATTCTGATTCTCACTATTCACCTAAAATATGTGTTAACCCTTCAAATCAAATAATTCCTTCAAATCCTTCAAATACTGTTGATATCAATCCTATGCTAGTAAGGCAAAATAATAGAGTCAAAAGTAAACCTAGATGGTTACAAGACTTTGTATCATTAGTTCAGAACAATCTCAGTCCAATTGCTAGTAACAATTCAGTCAATAACAATCATTTACCTATCAAAACACTATATCCAATACAAATTTGACCTACCTCATCCATAAATCCACTAGATGAAGCTCATATTAAATTTGTAGCTAATGTATCCATTGTTCATGAACCCAAATCTTACAAAGAAGCAAAAGAGGATTCAAATTGGATAGAAGCCATACAAAAGGAGATTTCAGCCTTAGAGCTTAACCAAACTTGGAAATAGCATATTTACCCCCGGTAAATAAGCTATAGGTTGTAAATGGGTCTTCAAAGTGAAATCAAATTTGATGGAACTATAGAGAGGTATAAAGCTAAACTGGTTGCTAAATGATACAACCAAATTGTTGGTTTGGACTAATATGACAGTTTTTCTCCTATAGCTAAATTAGTTACAGTGAGAATATTTTTGGCTATTGCATCTATTAAGCATTGGCATATCCACCAATTGGACATTAATAATACTTTTCTTCATGGTTTTCTTGATGAAGAAATCTATGTGGTGCCTCCAGAAGAGTAGGGTTGAGCATTCGGTTTGTTCGGTTCAAAATCAAATCAAACCAAAATAATCGAACTTATATTTTACCTAAACCGAACTGAAACAGAAATTCATATAAAATCGAACCGAACCGAAAAGTTCAGTTTGATTCGACTATTTTTTTTATTTTTATTTTAATAAACTATATATATATATATATTACGGTCAGTTCAGTTCAAACCGAAATTTTTTTTGTAAAAATCAAACTGAATTGAAATTTAATTTGGTTTGCTATTTAAAAAATCGAATCGAACTGCTCAAAAAACTAAATCAAACCGAACCAATTAGTTCTGTTCAATTTTTCAGTTTCAGTTCAATTTTGCTCACCCCTACAGAAGGGTATGCATTGCAAGATTCATCTAAGTTATGCAACTTGAAGATATCTTTTCATGGCCTTAAATAAAGCTTCTAGATAGTGGAATCTTGAATTCACTGCGAATCTAGAAGCTTTTGGCCTCAAATAGTTTGCTTATGATAACTGTTTTTTTTTTTCCAAACAGTCGACTAATGGTTTTCTATCTCTTATTATAAATGTTGATGATGTATTGATCACTAGCAGCAATGAGCAAGATATTTTACATGTTAAGAAATACTTAAATGATCAATTCACCATTAAAGATCTTGGCTATGCCAAGTACTTTCTTGGTCTTGAATTAGCTAGGTTTGCAACAAGGCTATATATGAATCAAAGGAAATATGTGCTGGGAATTTTGAAGATATAGGTTTGACAGGCTATAAACCAACACATGTTCCACTACCTACTGGTGTCAAGTTAGCTAATTCATCTAATGACTTAATGCTTGACCTAAATAAATTTAGGAGATTGGTTGGCAGACTTCTCTATTTAAACTTAACAAGGCCAAATATTTCCTATGCTACTCAGCAGCTCAGCCAATATATCATCTCTCCAAGGTCTAATCATTGGGAGGTAGCTCTACATGTGGTTAAGTACTTGAAAGGCAGTCCTTCAACTAGTTTGCATTTTCCTTATAATTCCTCTTATCAGTTGAAGGCTTTTTATGATGTATATTGGGGTGCATGTTCTCTTACCAGAAGATCCCTCACTAGTTATAGTATATTTCTAAGATCTTCTTTGGTGTCTTGGAAAACAAAAAAGCAATTCACTATGGCCAGGTCTTTAGCTTAAGCAAAATACAAAAGCATGGCATCCACTGTTTGTGAGTTGTAATACATTTCATACCTACTTCAAGACTTTTAGGTTCCATTACAACATCCAATACCTCTTCATTGTGACAACCAAATAGCTTTGCACATAGCTACAAATCTTTTGTTTCATGAAAGAACGAAACACTTGGATATAGATAGCCATGTGGTGAGAAACAAACTTAAAGAAGGCTTTATTCAGACACAACATGTGCCCTCCAAGCTGTAGCTTACTGATATTCTCACCAAGTCACTCTCCTCTAAAGCAAATCATTCTTTAATGTTCAAGATGGGTTTGACACACTCTTATCAGCCTCCATCTTGAAGGGGGATGTAAATACTGTAATTAATCATTATACAGTTACTTAGTTACTATCACTGTAATTAGTTGCTTAGTTTGTTAGTTTGTTAGCTTCGAGTTAGTTGTTTAGTTAGAGTTAATGAGCTGGCAGAAGGGACTACTTATATATAAATACTTGCATCTTTCTCTCTCTACTCTTCGAGTAGCAGTAATGAAATAATATTGAAATTCCCAAATTCCTCTCTTAAGAACTAGGATTTGCTACTGTGAGATTAATTCTAATTTGTATGAAAATTTAAGAAGTTTTCAATAATTTTAAATTTTAATATTTTTAAGAGTAAATGTACATTTTAGTCTTTAAATATAAAGTTCAGACTTTGGGTTGACCATATATAAGTCATTTAACCAAATAACAAATACAGCCTTGATTGTTTCAGATTAGAAACTTCATACCCTATCATTAACAACATTGTAAACCCTGTCACAGCCTATTTTACGGAGGTGCGACGATCTTAGGGCATGGGTAGGTTTAAGATCACCTAAAATCCTTAGAACCTATATTATCCTCAAAATCTACCCCGAATCAACATACTTAAACAAACATAACATAATCATAAACATAAACATACAAGCATTCTAAAACCATTTGTAACCCAGAACATTCTCAACTTAAGAAATTCAAAGTCTTTCCATTTTATTCATATAAATCACTTTGTACATAGATACTTTCATTCTAAAGAGGTTCTAAGATAAGATACAACAGCTATGACTTTTACAAAAAAACATTTTACAATCTTAAAGAAATAAATATATATATCTTAAGCTTCTTTGGTGGAGAAGGATGACTAAAGAGATTCTGCCAACTCTCTTATCCTAATCTATACATGAAACCATAGATGATATGGTGAGCCGTCAACTCAGTAAATTATGAAAATGTATTCATTCTTGGGGTTTCATGCAAGAGTAATAAATCTGTATATACATATAAATTTATATCATATAGTGAGTATTAAAGAAAAACATTATATATGTGCGGAAGACAAATAGGCCCCAAGGTACATCCATCCTAACAAAAATGTACATACAATAGGAGAACTTAGAGTAAAATATAACCATAATTTCGTGAGTCTCAATATCATAACATAATAGTGGGAGATCAAATGGGTGGGACGACATCCCAAGCCCCATAAATCTCAATAATAGTAGGGGATCTAATGGGTGGGACGTCACCACAAACTCCAAATGTCTCAAAAACATAACAGTGGGAGATCTTAATTCATTCTGACTTTGTTTATAAATCCTGTCAGTCGAGTCACCGGTGTACACGGTCTAATGGATTTTTTCTCTATTAGTCAAGGTGTTATGTCAGTGCATGGTCAAGTGTCATTACCCAACTTCTAAACCACTATGTTCCTAGGGCATGGATAGGCGTAAAGCCACCAAAACTCGTAGAACCCTTAATTGCTATCAAATTCAATATAGTATCATGCACAGACCACACAACTTATCACAATCAAACATCAACAACACATACTAATCAATTATTCCCCAAGATCGGAACATGCACATCAAATATACTTCCAACCTTTCCTCATTACAACAATCCATTTCTCAAAATTACCCCTTGCTCATACTCATACTCATCATCACAAATTACACATACCTTATGCAATAAAGCTTAACACCTAAATACCAACATCAATCTCATCATTCTTATATATATGAATTAACATATTTCTATTAACATCTAATACATCACTTGCATTCACTTTAACTGCAAACTATAAACAAAATATCTTTAACACACATGGAGCCACTAGAGTACTCTAAATAAACATATACAAATCAATAAAGCGTTACTTTGATGGAAAAGTCCTCAATGAAAGAATAAAGAATAAGACTTGAGGCTAGCATAACGGATCTCTACTACTATCAAAATTGCAACCCAAATTTTCACTCCCTTGTCTCAGCTTAAAATCATTGTTCCAACATTTACCTGCAAGCACTGGTGAGTGGAGGCGGGTGAGCTTTGGAGAAAAGCTTAGTGAGTAAAGAAATATACTACCATACTTGTAAGATTAGGTATTTCAAAGCTAGCTTACAAGAATTGTATTTGCTTACGTATAATTTGGCTTATACTTATATTCATAAAATATTGTAATATCAAATAGAACGTATCATAAGGATATATAGATATAACTTAGCATGAGGATCATAACATAACTTTGTATATACATATAACTTAGCTCATACTTATAATCATAAAATATCATATATAGAAATCTCTTTATTAAAGTATATAGTATACATATATTGATCTTAGTAGCAAATGAAACATAAACATATGGGTCTTAAAATTATTTTGGCTCTTAAAATACGTGAGTCTTATCACAGTTAGCGACTACACTGGGGACTGATTCTTTTTTATAAAAGACAAGTGGACTTCCAATTGGTTTAAAATCAAAGTTTGGCACTTTTAATACAAAAATGGCTTTCATGCATCACTTGCATAGGCTCATTTCCTTTCAACCTAGATTTCTTAGGAAAACAATGGATAGAAAGTAACATCAAGTGGGCAACCTTCCTTAGGTCTGCTTGCCAATAGTGAAATCATCCACCCCGTGATGTTTATGAGTATGCATGTACTGTTGGACCCACGCGAGGCCCTTTAACTCACATATGGTTAGGTATATCGTTGCTCCAGTGTGACGGGTACCTTATGCAAGCCACCCTTACCTTTTCATGTAATGAACCTAGAACCTAACCTTAGGTTGTATGTACCATAAACAAAGCCTTGCACAGATTGTATATTCATGAAATATTTTTTCCCATTCATATCATGCATCTATCATATACAAAACAACATGCATTCATCTCAAACCTAGGTTATACCTTGAACCGATGAAAGGTCAACACTCTCACCTCTATCCAATTATCTTCACCCCTAAGCCTTTAACCTAGACACCACCCATAAGCCCAACATCCTTGTCCTATTACCCTTAAAATGGACCCATTATCCTAAGCCCAAAACCTTGGCAAATCCTCAAAGCCCAATATCTTTGGCACAACATGCTATCTTAAGCCCAAAACCTTGGCAAATCCTCAAAGCCCAATATCTTTGGCACAACATGCTATCCTAAGCCCAAAACCTTGGCAAATCCTCAAAGCCCAATATGCACAACATGCTATCCTAAGCCCAAAACCTTGGCAAATCCTCTGTAGCCCAAGATGAACCAAGAAGGGGGGTTGAATTGGTGGGCAATTAAAAAATTTAATTGAGTAAGAGTAGAAGAATAGAAAGACACAAAGATTTATAGTGGTTCGGATTATGACCAATCCTACATCCACTCCCCAATCAACAATTGGGTATTTCACTATCTATGGAGTTTTAACAAGTTCACTCCCAACTTAGTGTTTAAAGCTCACACCAAACTTTACAAGTGTTTTCAAGGCT
>CATKHJ010315125.1:0-15366 GCA_949750685.1 Vernicia montana
ATGTGTAAATGTGCTTTATGTTTCCACAAATCATCAGACTACTATGTTTGTAGTTTCATAAATTTAAGAATGAAAAGGAGTTCTTACCAAGATAATATAATATAATTGCAAGAAACCCTGCAGGAAATGCAAAAAAAAAAATTACAAATGTTATTGTTCTTGAAGGAACAAATAAATGACATATTATATAGATGGATAGAGAGAAAGACCTTACATAGGATATCATATATGATTACAAATATGATGCTGTAACGAAAACCTAGATTAAATAAGGAACAAAAAAAAAAAAAAATCAGTGTTAATTAAGAAATATAAGTAATCATGCAGCTTAAATAATACATCAGAAACTTCATAGTTGAGCATAAGTTTTAAAATGAAAAGTTGAGATGAAAATAGAATGAAGTTAGAAATTCAAGTCAATCATGTCTGAATTGTCTCCTCAATTCCTTTGAGGGTGTGGAATCTCAGTTTGAGTCTCCCAATTACATTATGGTTAAAATTTTCTTCAACTTGATGAGAGTTATAAAAAGAGAAGAACTTCTATTTAATCAATTATGAAATTAGAAGTTGCCAGAAAGGACACAGTGTTTTCAAATCAATAACAGTAACATTGCATGTAAGACTTATCCTTTGTTTGGGAAGGGTAAAAAATGAGAGGATAGAAAGAGAGAGGAAAGAGAATAAGGAAAAAATCTAAATTTTTCATTGTTTGAAAAAAAAAAAATTAAAATAGGGAGGAATGAAAATGGGTGGAAAAAAGTATATGGGGCTCACCAAAAATTTTACATACAAATTTCTCTCTATTTGTAATTTTAGCATAATAAAATTACAAATAGAGAGAAATTTGTATAATAAAATAACATTTCATAGAAATAAAGCTTCCGTTGTTAATTTGTATATATAGCACTGTTCAAAATGGTTGATTTTGTGCTTGTTTAGAGCTACATTCATGTTACTTGAAAGGATCTAAGCAAAATTTTTAGAAATTTTCTAAAATCAATTCACCTCTTTCACTCTTAGGTTAAGTCTTATTTGGGACCAACAAAATCTATTTGCAAAACAAAGTTAAAACTTAAAATAAACATAAGCTTAATGCCAAAAAAAAAAAAAAAAAAAAAAATTCCCCTGCCTTTTCACGAATTTGTAGTTTTATCACAATCTTTTAATTGCATCCATTAAATTTTAACATTTAAAGGTTAGTTGATATTCTACTCTAGGTTAATTTTTTTTTTAAAAAAAGCAAATTACTATTTAGTCCCTCAGGTTTGATTTATATATAAAGTGCAGATTAAAATAAATAATATATATATATAAAGTGCAACCTTAAAATTATATCAAATTACTAATTTGAATTTTTAAATTCGATTAAAATTAATTAATTGTTTTAACTTTGTGAATTATTTAATTAATTTTGAGTCATTCATTTAATTAGTAGTAGTTCACTAAATTTACAATGTTGGATAGTCTAACTGATTCTTATTGAAATTCAAAAACCAAAAGTAACAATTTGGTATAGGTTTAAGGGTGAATTTATCCTCTTAACCTTTTAATTGACAATAATATAATTTTTTATATTATTTAGTCATTGATGAGAACTAAAAATGACTCACTCCAAAATGAACCATAAGTAAGCAACCTCAATATGGAACTAGACAATTTAGAAAGTAAGCCTCAAGACAATTGAGCAATCTAGCCCAACAATTCAAAGTAATAAGGCTTAGAGCCTCTCAAAACATGCCACCACATGCCTTGTCTTCTCTCTCTCTCTCACCCTAGTACGAGCACCTCGCTCCAAGCAACATCTTGTCTTGTTAACATATAACTTATTACAAGAGAAGTCTCCACCAACAACTTCTTACAAACTTGCCTGACACGCAACCTCTGAGAAACGGGATTCAATCATTTAAGCACAAGACTCTATAGCCTCCTAAACAAATGCGTCATTATCTCTTTGTCCAGCTACAAAATTATGTGACCTTGCACAATTGAATACTCGCAGCCATGCAGCTCAAGACTCCTATAAAAGCTCCAAATTCTCCAACTCATAGGAGGACTCAAGCTAGGAGAAAGCCCCTCTCTACAGGGAAGCTCCTTCAACCAAAGAATAGAACTCGAGACATCTAAGGTAACTCAGTAAGCTTCCCGAGCCACTCGATTTTCAAGAAGCCTAATCAAATAGCAGTCTCTCGGTCATTCACTGGGAGGTTGACATCTTCTCTTGAATTGGTCACTCTTCGGAGTCCAGTATCCAAATACCTTCTTTTCTTGCTAGAAAAGTCATAGTGAGAGTCTTTCAAACTCTCTCACTCAAAGAAGTAATGGTATCATCTTCAAGTCCACTCTTTCCTTGAGTCTTTAGTTTCATAGATGCAATCACACTAACTTAAGTATCAGAGGGTCTGCGTCAAGCCATAGGCTTGGCCCGACCTCCTAATATTATTTGTCTTTACCATGTGTAAACACGTAATTTTGCACCCTAGAAATAGTGTTCGATACTTGGACGGACTTCCATGAACCCTTGGAAAACCCCCGCGACCATCGAAAACAAGAACGGGCCAAAACAGATTAATTGTGTGGCAATCAAATAGCTTGCCCGCAGCTGCCATGACTCTTTAGTGCGACAGCCATACAATAACGGCAACGCGCATTTTGTTCCTATTTTCACCCCAATCCCACATCGCTTTTTCATCTTTTCCCTTCCCCCACTCCTTTTTCCTATATAAGGAGGCCTCCCACACCATTCCAACTCACCCTTTGCAGTGTTAGTTTGAGCTTTCACTAGTATCTCTCGCTCTTCTCTCTATTTTCTTCATAAAAGATTCCTAGGGCTAATTCCTTCTTGGTTTTAGTCCGCCTAGTTTAGTCCTTGGATTGAATTAGGTTTTTAATTTGCTTTTATTCCCTATGCGTGGTGACCAAGTCATTTCTCCTTGATTTGACTATTTGGACATATTTTCTACACTTTTGGATTTTGGAAATTAGAAATCCGATCCATCACGGTGCTCCATCCTCCTCCCCCGACCTCAAAAAGAATTAAGGTAAAACATCTTTCATTTCTTTCTTATAACTTTAAGATAAAACACTTTCCTCTACTCTTTCTAAAAATCACCAAAACATGATAAATTAATGATAAATTATTAAGGTAAAACATCTTTCATTTCTTTCTTATAACTTTAAGATAAAACATTTTCCTCTACTCTTTCTAAAAATCACCAAAACATGATAAATTAAAGATAAATTCAACAAACCCACATTCGCAAAATGGAAAGAACTGTGTGGGTTTTGATTTCCATTCAAAGAAATACTTAGGCACACTTATTTCAAGTAGCAAATCCAAAATAAAATAAACAACATCTTCTTCCCATCACCTTCTTATTTTAGGAAAAGTGTGACTTCCCTAGTACCCATAAGAGGTAGAGGAGGTATCCCCTATCTCTTTGGTTTGAATGTAATCTTTCTTTTTATAAAATTAATATTTTATAATTTTCATTCATTCTCATATTTTCTATTTCATCCTTTTAATTGTCATTCCATTATTGTTTATGAAATCAATATTTTTCATAAAGTTATTTTCACATTAATAAGCCAAACTCTTTTTAGATAAATTGAAAACTTAGTCCTCGAATCCTCTTTAATTTTAAAAACTAGTACATTTTTCAAAAGACAAATTATAATTGAAGTCAAAATTGGGTTTTTATCTTATTTTTTTTTTCAAATAAAAAATAAATTAAGGTGGCGACTACCCATAACTATTTTCAAAAATTTTCAAATAAGCAAGAGCCACTTCATCCGTGAGACTAAGTTCAAGAGAGCATTTCATTTCCAAGCAGACTGAATCGGTACTCGGGCGAGACCTTACAGTTGGCGACTCCACTGGGGATCACCTTATTTTTCAAAGAAGAAATAAGAGGACTAATAATTGGTTTATTTAAAATAAATTATGTTTGGCTTATCAATGTAATTATGACTTTTTCATGCACCACTTGCATAGACTCATTACCTTAAAACCTTAGTTTTCTAGGAAAACAATGGATTGTGATTTTTAGTATTCTATTTGTCGATGGCGAAAGCATCCACCCCACTCCTTGATCAAATTTCCCAGCTCAAGCTTCTTGAGTTGGACTCCTTAGGGCTGGGAAGAGTTTGTTAATGGGCAAAGGCTTTTCTTTCTAGTAGGGGCATTCAGGAAATTTTTATGAATCCTTTGATCCTTTCAAAGGTGTAACGGGTAGTTCGTACTGTTTGGACCTGCTTGAAGCTTCTTGCATCACATGTGGTTAGGTATATCACTGCTATAGTATGATGTGTACCCTATATCAAATCACCCTTACCCTTTCATGTAATGACCATAGAACTTTGACCTTAGGATTGTATGAACCATAACAACAAAGCCTTGGTATGATCATATAACCACAAAACCTTTTTTCCATGCATCAATGTAAACCATACATCCATACCATATGTCTAGGTTGTATCTTGAACCAGTTAAGAATCAACCTTAGCCCTAAACACTTTACTTCACCTTTCATCCTTTTACCCTTTACCTTTATCCAAAACCCAAACTACCATTGCCCTATCCAAACCTCAAACACCTTTGTCCATAAAGCCTAAATACCTCAACCTAAACCTTCAAACACAAAGACCCAACACATTATCTTTAAGCCTAAAATCTTTTGGCCCAAGACTGTGGGAATCCTTTTCCCTAAATTGCATGTTTATCCTTACCTTACATCCTCATCTCATTGGGTATCCTTTACCCTAAAAGACTCGTACCTTTTTCACTTCAAATTTTAATTCCTCATATTTACCCTGTTTCTTTTGTCTTTCAAGGGAAAAGATGACCAACAACTAGAACAACCTCACCATGGAACCCATACAAGCCTTCTTCACCAACCTCCTCAAGAAGCAAGAGCAAAATTTTCAAGCTGCCCTTATTGCCCAACAAGCTTACTTTACCAACTCTTTGAAATCCCAACGCCAATCCATCATGGATGAAATAAAGAAATCCATGAATCAGACCAAATTAAACCTCGCTTATCCAAGCTCCTCTACCATACCCCCCTCCTAATGTTAATCAGACCAACACAACACATCCTTCAACAGTTGAACAGATCAACATTATATCAAATCCTCCTTCCATTGTTGATCAAATCACTGGCATTCACACTAATGCCACACCTTTTATCATTGTTAATCAGACCAACACCACACCACCTGCTCCCACTTTGGTTCCTTTTCAAGGAGGAGAAACCTCAATAGAGAAATAACTTCTAAGTCAACTTGAAGCAATGAAAAAGACCATTAAAGCCTTAAAACACCATAATGACTCAATTGATGTGGAAACTTTAACCTTGTTCCCCAATGCTAAGTTTTCTCTTAAATTCAAAATGCCCGAAATGGAAAAATTTGATGGAACCACTTGCCCTAAAACACATTGGAAGATATATGTGAGGGTAATGAAACCTTTAGGACTTAGCAATGAGGTCTTTGCTAAAATATCTCAGCAGTCCTTGACTAGGGTAGCCAAGATATGGTTTATCTCCTTAGACAATAGCCAAAAGAGGACATGGGAGGATATTTGTAATAACTTCATCAAACAATATCATTACAATATCGAAGTGGATATTACAAGGCGTGACTTGAAAACCACCAAGCAATTTCCAAAAGAGTCCTTCTTTGCATTCCTTACAAGGTGGAGGGTTAAAGCTACTCAAATGTTGAACGGACCAACTGAGCAAGAGTAAGTAGATATCCTTGTTAAAAACATACTTCTAGTTTACCGAGACCATTTGATGACTCAATATCTACCCAACTTCAAAGCTTTAGTTGCAACTATCACAAAGATTGAAGATTGCATCAAAAGTGAGACCGAATTTCCTACCACTAATCAGAATAGTGATGAGGTATATGCAATAAGAACCCAATAACCTTTAAGGCTAGATTGATATGCCTCAACCTCACTATTTCCTTTACTAAAAAGGACTACCACCAATATGGAACTACCTTATGCCATAAAATCCATCATCCCTGTTGCCCAAGATGAACCAAGAAGGGGGGGTTGAATTGGTGGGCAATTAAAAAATTAATTGAACAAGAAAGAAAAAAAAGAAAGAACACAGAGATTTATAGTGGTTCAGATTATAACCAATCCTACATCCACTCCCCAACCTCAATTTGGTATTTCACTATCAATGGAGTTTTACCAAGTTCACTCCCAACTTAGTGTTTAAGCTCACACCAAACTTTACAAGTGTTTTCCCAAGGCTCACACTCAAACCCCTCAAGTGTTTTCGCTAGGCTCACACTCAAACCTCACAAGTGTTTTAACTAGGCTCACACTCAAACCTCACAAGTATTTTCACTAGGCTCACATTTAAACCTCACAAGTGTTTTCACTAGGCTCACACTCAAACCTTTACAATAAATAATGATTTGTGAAGAATGAAACTAAACTCACTCTTGCAAATAGCTAGTACAAAAGATAGAAAAATGTAATCTAGCTTAGAATAAATTTGAGCACACAAAAATGTTATTGATGTATGAAAACTTCAATTTTCTTCACCTTAAGTCTTTAGATATATATAGTTCTTCATTCCATGCTCAAACAGACATTTTAGTGCTCTAAAAACGGTACTATACAAGTTCCAATGGTTATATAATGGCTATATTCCAACGACTTTATAATGGCTATATTAAAAAATTCAAATTCTTGAGTTATACAATTCCAAATGATGATCCATTTTTTTTGTTGGAAACTTGGAGAAGATACTATAACTTTGTAGTTTTGACAAACTTCAAAATAATTCATATTCATGCTCTAAAAACTCACAATATTTTATTGCTCATCTAGTCATGATAGTTTGAACATGCTTCAGTATTTCACCCAATGATTCTTCTATACACCTCGGATTGATGCAAGACTTTTTGAATATGAAACTAGACTTCAAGAGATACAAATCTGGAGAAGGGAATATTCAAAATCCCTTTTTAGAATTAACGCCACTAATTCTAATTGACATTATCTGCTGTTACTTAGTCTGACAGCTTGAGCATAATTTAATAAAAAAAATTCATAACTCTATTTTCCAAACTCCAAAAATTATACCAATTTTTGTTCCTGAAACTAGACTGATGTAGCTATCCATCCATATATAGCTTGTATTCATAAACAATTCCAATTAGTACAGTTTATTCTTCAAACTTCAGTCAACAGTTTTACTTCTATAGAGATTATCCTTCTTCATATGAATTTCTTGGTTTCATATGCTTTTTTCGTTTTCATGATTCAATTTCTTTACTTAATTGCATCAATAAAAGATTACCTAATAACAACAACAACACTAAACAAATTTCTTAGTAGTAATAATAATATTTTGCATCATCAAAATCACATGAAACCTTAGGGTCAACAATCCCGACCCATACATCTTCGTGATTAGAGTGGAAACAGACCCCATCTCACTTCATCTCACCAACTAAAACCAAATTAGCATTTTATGGAGGAGTTCAAGCTCATCTAATCTGACCTGTTTGAGATTGAGTCCAAGTCCAAGTTCGAGTCTATCATCTTGTTTCCTTTTTCTTTCCTATGTATTTCTTTTTTTGAATTCGGCCATGTTGGTCTTTTCTTTATCTTTCAAATTGTAAATAGTCCAAAGTACTCCTTTATAATAAAGTATTTACATTTTCTCATCATAATTTTGTGCACTTCTCTTTTTTCTTTCTTGTTTAATCTAAAGTGGATGAACTATGCAAAAAATAATAAAAAAATAAAAAAATGATGAAAACGAAAAAAAAAAAATAAACAAAGATAAATAATCAATGAATCACTTCTTTTCACCTTAGTTTCATAATAGAAAAGGGTCGAAACCTGAAGTGTTCTCATAAAGGCATCACCAACCACTTCATCAACTCCCAACTAATGGGGTCAATCAAAGCAACAATCAAAAGATGATCAAATGATGGTTATCTCATAAAAGCATCACCCATCATCTCTTCATCAACCGATGAGGAAATCAAGAAAAAAAGTGATCAAATGCACTTACCCATTGCACGTTGGGTAATCGAACTTCACACTTGAACAGGAGGTGAATACTTCAAGATGATCCCAATGTCTTTTCTAAGGAACCATGCATTTGGATGGAGTAAAGTTTTTCGGCTTTAGTATGGTGCGCTAGACCAAGAACCCAATGATTCGTCTCGGCAAAAGTTAGTGCCCAAAAACGAAGAAGGCATGGACCAAATCATAGTAGAGTGCCTTTCCTTGTCTAAATGCTAAACTTTATTAATTCAATATTTTTATGTTACAAAAATGAAAAAAAAAAAGAAAAAAATAGCTCGCTAAATTGAAAACCCGAAAAGGCGGCTTTGGCAAAAGTTGAAGTTAAAAAAAGGAGAAAAAAATAGCTCTTCCCAGTTGGAGCTAAATTTCATGACAAAGCGCATAGCTAAAGCAGTTAAGCAAGTTAAAGTGCAAGTCATCACTCTTTAATAAAAGCTAAAGTAGCTAAACAACTCTTCTCCTATTCAAAGTCATTTCCTTGAGTCAATCATTCACATCAATCATCTTCAAAACAACTCTTCTGAGTCATCCATCTTTGTGTCAAATCATGTTCTTCCTTAAAAAGCTACATAAGCTAAAAAAACCTTTCGAGTCAATATTCTCTATCCACCACGTCTCTTAGTTAAAGCAACTAAGTAGCCCTCATCTTTCATTAGGGGCATGTCTTCCAAATCTTATATGTCAATCCATCACATTTAGCTAAAACAGTTAAGTTTCCCTTATCCCTCATTAGGGGCATATCCTCCAATGTCATCATCCTTTATCATTCATATCTTTCAAGTCATCTTCTATCGATCAATCATACCTTTTAGCTAAAGAAGCTAAGTGGCTTTTGTCCTCATCAAGGACACATCTTCCAAGTCATTCTTTGTGTTAATTGCTCAAGTCAACCAAACCAAACAATCCTTCTTCATTCCCAAGGTCTCATTCTTTCAATCATTGACCTCCGCGCCAGTCCCACTAAATTCAAACTAACAAAGTGTCACTCAAAAAGTCTTTTCAATTTCAGACAATAAGATAGTTCTGCTTATCTTCTTTACAAGTCATGTAATAACAAAAAAACCATAAAACATCTCGTAAGCCTTTCAAAAGGTTTAACCCATAAAATCCATACCATTTATGGATAGCCCATAAACTGTCCTTAAAGCCCAAGTTCCTTGGAAAAATAAAAATCAATCATACTTCTCAAACCTCTCAAAGGCTTGCACCCATAAACCCTTTTTCATTTGTGGATAGTCATAAATCATCCTTGAAGCTCAAGTTCCTTAGAAAAACCAAAATCAATCATACTTCCCAAAAATCTTCTTATAATGAAAGCCCTCTAATGTTGTATCAAAGGCAAAGCCAAAACCAACAAAATCATCATCTCTCAAAAATAACTCATGGGCAGTATGAAGCAGACCCCACAAGCCCATTTGTTCATGGATAGCTCATAAACCCTTTTGTTACCAAATATCCCTTACAAAAACCCTTTAATGTTGTACCAAGGACAAAACCAAAAGCAAATTCATCTTGTCTCAAAACAACCATTGGGCCCCACAAAATGGACCTTTAAACCCTTTTCATTTATAGATAGCTCGTAAGCCAAAACTCCTAATGATGTATCTGGAGCAAAACCAATTAGTTCCCCAAAAGACCAAATCACTCTTGGAAAGGTCAAGCAGATCAACTTTCTTTGAAGCCCAAAATTCATTTAGCCAAATAAGAGCAAGCCCTTTAATCTAACCAACTCAAGGCCAAAACTAATCACAGCCTTCCAAGATGAGTATGGCTTCTACTAGCACCACTATGACAGTATCAACCTCATTTATCCTGCACAGCCGACCCAGACAGAATATGATTTCAACTAGCAGCATTGTTAAAATTTCACCATCTCATTGTCATTTCCTTATAAATTGACAAACCAAGGCCAAATAGAATGCTAAAGCCCTTCATGATCATCAAAATGACCAAGTCACATTTTTCTGCAAATCACCATCCCTAAAAAGTGGGGCATCTTCCTAAACTTTAAATCATCAAATTTGACACCTCTCAGAAAAATAAACACCTTGATACTATAGCGGTTTATGTCAACCTTTCATTGGTTCAAGGTATCCAG
Source organism: Vernicia montana (assembly GCA_949750685.1). Classification (NCBI taxonomy): domain Eukaryota; kingdom Viridiplantae; phylum Streptophyta; class Magnoliopsida; order Malpighiales; family Euphorbiaceae; genus Vernicia; species Vernicia montana. Next base: position 10,161 of record CATKHJ010315125.1, read on the forward strand.
TTTATAAATGTATTCACATTTTGCATATCTATATTAGATTTAGGATGCACTTCATACTAGACTCAAAGTCTTAACCCAAACAAACTAAGACTTGTTAGACTTTCCTAGGATAGTCTTAGGACTCATATCTTGCGTGCTTAGATTCAACTTAGCATCAACATCAACCTAACATAGAGTTAGACCAGACCTAGAATCGACCATCCTGAGATAGCCTTAGGATCATTTGGCTGATCTGACTGTGGTGGCTTGTGTTCACTATCATCGTGTTTTCTTTCAAAGAAAAATAACCATGATGAGGGGCAGCTATGAAAAGGTAATTTTGCACCCCAAAAATAGTGTTCGGCACTACAGACTTTTGCGAACCTTTAAATAACCCCTGGGACCTCTGGAAAAAAGAATGGGCCTAAACGAACGCAGAAGGTGAGATTTAGGCATGCTGCCACGGCTAGCTTGTGCGGCAGTTGCACAGCTTACCAGTGGCAATAATTTGCTACCTCGAGCAGGGGGCGCGATTGCCACAACTTCTCAATAGTGAAGGTGAGACAGCGCGCATTTCTATTCCCATTTTTGCCCTTATCCTACATCATTTTTTTCTTTTCTTTCCCCCACTACTTTACCTATATAAAGAGGCCTCTCACACCATTCCAACTCATCCCTTGTAGTGCTAGTTTAAGCTTTCACTAGTATCTCTCGCTCGTTTCTTTATTTTCTTCATAAAAGATTCATAGGGTTAATTCCTCCTTAGTTTTAGTCTTCCTAGTTTAATTAGTCCTCCTTGAATTAAATTATATTTTTAATTTTCTTTTATTCCCTATGCGTGGCGACCAAGTCATTTCTCCTTGATTTGACATGGCTTCAAGATCTGGACATATTTTCTATATCTTTGCATTTTGGAAATTGAAACTTCGATTCGACAAGGCGCTCCTTCCTGCTCCCTCGACCTCAAAAAGAATTAAGGTAAAACACCTTTCCTTTCTTTTCTCTAATTTTAAAGTAAAACACCTTCCTCTACTCTTTCTTCTAAATATCATCAAAATATAATAAATTAAAAATAAAATCAACAAACCCTCCATCACAAAATGGAAAAAATTGTTTGGGTTTTGATTCTCATTCAAAAAGTTATGCAGGTATACTTGTTTCAAGTAACAAATCCAAAATAAAATAAACATCTTCTTCCCATCACCTTCTTATTTGGGAGAAAGTGTGACTTCTTTAATATTCATAAGGGATAGAGGAGATATCCCCTATCTCTTTGGTTTGAATGTATAATCTTTCTTTTTATTTTGCCTTTTTATTTTATGCAATACTTTATAATTGTCATTCATTCTCATATTTGCCATTTCATCATTTTAATTGTCATTGCATTATTGTTCATGAAATCAATATTTTTTTATAAAGTTATTTTTACATTAATAAGCCATACTCTTTTCAAACAACAAAAAACATAGTTCCCAAATCCTGTTTGGTTTCAAAGACTAGTGTATTTTTCAAAAGGCAAATTATAATTGGAGTCAAAATTGGGGTTTTACCTTGTATTTTCCCAAATAAAAAATAAATTAAAATGGTGAATTCCTAAAACTATTTTCAAAATTAAAGAAACAAATTTTCACATAAGCGAGAGCCACTTCATCCGTGCGACTAAGTCCAAAAGAGTATTTCGATTTTTAGCAGATTGGACCGTGCTTGGGCGTGGTCTCACACCATGCAGGCTAAGAACCAATCTTTACTCCAATGCCTTACTCTAGACTTTCAATCCATCAAGGTCAACACCATACTTTCAATTCATCAAGGTTAACACCTCCATACAACAAGGTTAGCACCAAATTACTGTTCCACTAAGGTCAACACCTCTTTCAAAGAGGTTCGCACCATCTCTCAATAAGGTCAACACCTTTTTCAAAAAGATTTGCACCATTCCTCAGTATAAGGTTCAATATCTTAACATCTTCAACACTTATTTAGAACCACTACCTAAACACACCTCTTACATTCCCACTAATTCTTGCACTTCTATATTTGGACTGGACCTGCTCCTGTTCAGGGAACCCAGGCCCAGTGTCTGGCATACATACACTAAACCAAACACCAGACTCCAAGAAGAACAAGAAAATGTCTCGGTCTAATGAGAGCCTCCGGGCCCTAGGACACTCTTGTTTGAAGTCCATCGAGCGGGCGAAGGGAGAAAAAGGCCCATCAGTCCTTAATCTAGAGGGTTAATAACAATTTAGTCTCGAAAATTTAACTTAATTCACAAGTCAAAATTTTTATTTCTTAAGTATTTTTTCTATTAAATTTTTGTCAGTTAAAGATAAAAAAAAAAGTAAGTCAAAAGAATAAAAAGTTTTTAGATGAGAATTATTATTTAATTTGTGATTTATCGAATTTCAATAATAAAGACTTATATTTTTGACAAATCTCAAAAACTAAATAATAATTCATTTTTTAAATTAATGGTTAATTTAATAGACGGATTAATTAAAAAAATTGATAAATATTAAAGATCATTGATTCAATTTTTAAAATAAAGATCATAATATGGAAATTAGATAAATCTTAAGAATTTAGTTTTTAAAATAGAGATCATAACATAGAATTAGATAAAATCTTATAAATTAAGTTTTTAAAGTAAAAAATCACAACATGTGAATTAGATCAAATTTTAGGATTAAATTATAATTAACACAAAGATAAAAATTATGAAAGCTCATGTCTTGTTTAGTTGTGAAAAATAAAGCCTATTTTTTAAAAAATTCTTCCAAGAAAATAAAAAACTGGAATTTGGTATTTAATTATCAAAATTTTCTAAATGGAAAATTTGAAAATAATTTTTCAAATTTTCCAAAATTACACTATATTATGAAAAATTACTTTATAATGTTTTCCAATATCATTTAAAATAAATAGTTATGAAAAATAATAGTTATATATTTAATAAAAAAAAGAATATCTTAGAAATAAAAATGGAAATAAAGAAAGCTTTAAATGAAAAGAAATTCTAACATATTTTCTAATTTTCAATTTAAAAATGAAAATAAAAAAAAATAAAAAAAGAAAAACTAAAAGAAAATATTTTTCCATAACTACTAAACAATGCCTCAAGTTTTACATGCCTGCCTCTTTGACTCAATCTCTCTTTGCTTGTAGTCTTGGAGGCTAATAAATAGCCTACATCAAGCCCAAAGAAATAATTTCGCACATCATAAAGATTATTTTATTATTAATTATAATAATCATAGTTATTAAATCCGGTTCGGATATCAACCGGCTCGGACATCATAATTTATAAGCCAGCTCGATGGATCATTGGTTCAACCATAAGTCAATAGTTGAACCAGTAGGTCAATATAATTAATTAAATATATAATATATAATTTTATATAATAAAATAAATATAAAAGATTAAAAGATTTAGGAGTACTAGCTTAAACTTTCATTCAAAAGTAAAAATTAACAAATTATATATTTTAGTTTACAAGCATAAAAAAAAAATACAAAAATAAGTCCATTAGATCTTTCATGTATCTTTAAATTATATATCCATGAATCACACCATGGACTAAAAAAAGAGAAATTGAGATTTAATAATTTTAATCCTTATATTTTCATCAAAATGTATAAATAAGTTTAAATATTTCCTTATATATCAATTTAAGAATCAAATATTATTAAATTATTAAATTTCAGAGATTAAAATTAATTTAATATTAACGATTAAAATAAAATGAAAATTTTCTAACTTTTACAATATCAAATGAAAATGCAAAATAATTAAAAAAAAATTTCAGAAATGAAAATAAAAGTGCACATCATAATAATTTATCTAAATAGGTTAGGAAATAATTTATTTGCTAACTTATATTTCTTATAAAGAAAAATATATGAAAACCATGGAAACAAGTAATACCCTCTTTATCTCGATATCCATCGGAGACATGAAAATATGCAAATAAGAGTAAGTTATAGTGAAAAAAGAAAAAAAATTGAAAATTGAGAGATCACCAGGTCATTGGCCAGGTCACACCGGATGACCGGTTCAACCGCTCGAGTCGCATAATTTTTTATGGGTCAATTATAAATTCGGTCTAATTACAAACTCGGCCAGAGATAGTGTCCGAGTCACCGGGTTGATCCATCGGACTGGACCGAATTTAATAACTATGATAATAATGCGAACAAGTCAAAATGACCCTTGTATTATATCATATAATTAATTTTAGAATTTAAATTTTGATTTGGAATTGATTGAACTTTTTAAGTTTGTGAATTTAATTAATTTTGATTAATTAGTTTGATTAGTAGTAGTTTACATTGAAGAGTTCAATTGACCCTAATTGAAATTCAAAAATAAAAATTAACAATTTAATACACTTTCAAAAGCGAATTTCACCTCTTAATTTTTTATATTAATAATAAAATAATATATATTTTTTTCAATTTTAATGAAAATTGAATTATAACTAATTTTAGAAAAAGCAGAGTATAAGCTCTCAAATCACAAATTATAAACATACACTTTGATCTGAAATCAAACAATTTAAGCTTTTCAAAGGAGAGAAGAATTAAATGATTTAATTTATTTTGTTTAAAGAATTTTTTATTAGACATTGTAATAATCCATTATTTATTAAATTAATAAAATTTGATATTTGTTACATTTTTTGTATTTAATTTCTGGACACAAAATTTGCGTATAGACTAGAGAGTTATATTATTTACATTTTGTATTAAAATAATCATAGCCAAACAACAAGATTAACAAAACAAAATAATAATAATATATATATAGTATTGTGTGAAATTGTAAATAATTCAATATCCAATAAATTGTTAAGACAAAATTGATGAATGCTCAAATTTTACAAACCTGTGTCCATGGGTCGAACTTGGTTTCTGCTGTCCAGGTAGCAAGGCCTAATATTCTTTTTCCGACATTCGACGTTGTGCCAAGAAAGCTCAAATCCATATGCCAATTCCCTGTGAATTTCAATGGAGGACATATTCAATATCTTCTCCTGAGTATCCTTTGCTGGAAACAGAGCCACCCTTTCTATACTGCAAGAGTCCGTCAAATCAGATGCTCTCATGCGACCAATCCATGCATAATAAGTATAATTTGTATTTACTCCTTTAATGCAAGGAGCAGTAGGCAAGTAAAGAGCAGGAGACTTGGATTTATTGGCTGCTGGCTTTAGACATTTGATGAAAA
>CATKHJ010315300.1:0-15854 GCA_949750685.1 Vernicia montana
AAAAAATAAAAAATATTTATATTAATAAAATTAAATAATTAAATGATTATTATATAATTATTATTTAATTTTATTAATTTGAATTTTTTTATTTTTTATTTTTAAATAATAAAAATAAAATTATATTTATTATATATACAAGGGCATTTTAGTCATTTTTTTAAAAATTTAACAGAAAAAGTATAAAAATTAGATAGAAAGACTAAATAGTCTGACGGAATCAAAATTGAGATACTAATTAGTTAGTTTTTAAAAAAATAGGGACGAATTATTTAATTTGATCAAACTTCAAGGACTAAATAGTAATTTAATAAAATAAAATAAAAAAAAAATGAAAGCAAAGCAAAAAGGAACATTATTTTTCTTAATTGCTCATTAGATTATGTTTTTTCTTTTAATTTAATGCTAACAGCAAAAATCCTATTGTCCACTTGTTACTTTGGTCCAGATTCTTTTCTTTTTTCTATATAAATAAATATTGTGTCCGCAATCTGTATGCAGCTCATTTGCTGTGTTAGAACTCAGAAGAAGAGCTGATGATGGACAAGGTAAAGGTGGTGTTACTGTTGGTTGGACTGGTTGCTGTTTTTGGCGGTGGAGTAGCGAATGCGGCTGACTTCAATATATGGCCAATGCCCAAATCAGTGACCAATGGCCACAAGAAGCTCTACATCAGTCAGGATTTTCAGCTTATTACTCAGGGGACCAACTACACAGATGCTTCTGGGATTTTGAAGGAAGCCTTCTCCAGAATGCTTGATGTTGTCAAAATTGGTCATGCCATTGATGCCAATTCCTCCGCCACCCATCCCTCTCTTCTCCTCAAAGGCTTTCACATCCTCATTGTCTCCACAAATGACCAGGTTCATTTTCATACAAATTTCACCCGCTTTTACTCTTATTCTGTAATTAAACAATCCAAAGGCTTTATTTTTCTTTTCTCATAGGTTATTCTTTCTATGTTGTCCTTTTTGAATTGATTCTTTTGCATTAGGCTATAACATATTAAGACTTTTTCCTTCTCTGTCTTTCATTTTCATTTGAAAGAAACGAATTTTCTTTTTTATACTTGTTCGAAATGAATCTCATCTTTCTTTTAGGAAATGGATTGTTATTTCTAAATATATTTTCAAACTGCCAAAAAGAAAAAAAATATATTCTTGTTTCTTTTACCATGTTTGGAGACCTTCCTTGTATTGTATATTTAGTTAATTTTTTTTTAAAATCATATGTGATTTTCTTCTGATGCTTTGCAGTTACAATACGGTATTGATGAGTCTTACAAGTTACAAGTCCCTTCACATGAGAAGCCGGATTATGCACAGCTTGAGGTGGGTGTAACTGTTCCCTTTTCTGCTTTGGAGTTCTGGTTGAAATCAATTTTATTGTTTACCAACTTCATACCTGCTCAATTCGATAGTTCTGCTGCTGTCTTATGATCTTTGTTCAAATAGTTTGACTTTAAAAGAAGAGTCAAATTTTGTTGATATTTATACAGTAGACGTCTAACTGAGTCTAAATTGTATTTTTTAGACTTTAGCCCTGCTCATTCTAATAATTAAGTAGCTACTGCATGCTCAGATTGTGTGATTTAGAAACCATAGTGGGATTTTTGCTATTTCCTAAAATAGTTTGAAAACTGTGTCACAAGGACATTGTGATTTGTGAGTGGAGGCTGTCTTCACCTTTTGGGGAATAAGAATTAGATTCAGAAGGAACTTGAGATTCTATTCTAGACTACTATATGTGTTACATTCACTAATCACTGTATTGAGAAATTACTATGAAATAGGTTTCCTTGTTGAATTCTATGTCCAGTTAAAAATGAGATTGGGCTATTGCATATATTGGATAATTTTCGTATTAATGATTTTGTGGAATCAAATTTCCATGGAAAAACTAGGCTTGATTGTACCTTTATGATCTTCACAATCAAAACAAGACTTGATCCTTTTTTTTCACTGTCAAATCTATGGCTTTTTTCTTCATGCTGCATGAATTTATTGACTGACCGTTGGTTCACCTCATGTCAATAGGCTTCCATTAGGTTACCCTGCATGGACCATTCTGATATCTTTAACAGGAAATCTAACTAGGAAGCCCTTGTTTTTATCAATATCTACCACGATTATAAATGACAATGAAATTGAAATTGGTGCTTGTTATAAATGTCTGAATGATTTTATGTTAAGGTGCTGCATATGGTAGAGTGGTATTTACAGTAGATTGAAAAATCAATGTGGAATTTGGCCAATAGTGATAACTTCTGATTGATGTATAATTTCTTTCATCAAGTCAATTACTCAAAACATTATTTTGAAACAATGCAGGCACAGACAGTTTATGGGGCTTTGCATGGGCTTCAGGTTAAGTGCAATTCTTTAGGCCATGGAGCCATTGCTGTTTTTGATATTAATACCAAATTCAAGATTGTCAACACATCTGATTAGACATAAACTATTGCAGACATTTACCCAATTATGCTATTTTAACTTCGAAAGCAGCAGTATTGAAGTTCCTATGGTCCCATGGACTATCATTGATCAGCCAAGATTCCCTTACCGGGGGCTCTTGATTGGTAAGTAGTTATTTTTCAATATTCCTCTTAATGACACATTTAAACTGATTTTTTTTAATGTCTATTTCTTCTGAATTGTGTACAATCTTTGAGACATACAAGGTCATGTTTATGTAACTGAGGGCTTTAGTTTAATATGTGCTGGTTAATTGTTAAGTTAGGTGGCAGTTTACCTGATGTTCTTTCAATGTCTTATGGAGAGGAAATAAGGTCACCTCAAAATTTGTGCTTGTCTAACTTACTAATCAAATTTGTGCAGATACTTCACGACACTATCAACCGTTGGCAATGATCAAGAAAGTGATTGATTCTATGGCTTATGCAAAACTGGTATGTGATGCATGATTAACACAGACATTTCTAAAAGGTTTTTGTGATAGAATTCTATATTTATACTTCTATTTGCTGAAAAGTAGCCAGCGGTGTTTTGTTATAAGCATTACCTGTAAGAAATAATTTCCTGATTGATTTTACTGAAAGTGTGATCCAACTTCTTTTCTTAATCCTTTCCTTTTACATATCTAGTATAGAGTGCAACAGCCCAAGTCCACCTGGCCTGCATAACTTTACAAAACCGTGTCCAAATCACTTTACTCAATATCAGGCTATTTACCTACTTTTTCTCCATTTCCAGCCAATGCAGGATGTTACATAGAGAAAATTTTCTTTCTGCTTCTTTTTTGCTGGTTTGCTGTCACACGGACTAAAGTTCTTTGTAATGTGAAAGCCAGTACATCCGATGTAGGACAGGTCAAGCAATCCACCTGCTAACTCTTTATGGTGGACCAAACTTGAATAATTGATGGATTTGAATGAGAAGGGGACTAGAGTTTGTAAATTGAATCTGGTAGTTGTTGATTGATATGATTTGTAGGTTATTATAGAAGGAAAACTTTTGAAAATGGAAAGAGAAGAGAAAATATATTTAAGGCATTTATACATTTCAAACCACATAAGAAATACTTATAATTGTGTTATCAGAAGTCTAAGAAATAATCAGTTACAAGAGGTCTGTTTATGGATATCCAAAGACTATTCTTTATGATTCCAGTATTAGTAAAATCCCAAACTTGGGCCTTTGTTTGTTTTGGAGGAAGTGACCTCAAAAAATCCAACTTCTTGAGAAGTACACCAAAACATCATATTTGGTTGCAAGGAAATATAAATTATAAAGTAACTTAATGAGGGAGTGGGATCAGTAAGTTCTACTTCTTTAGTGGAAATAAAAGAAAATTATCTAAATTGGTTTAGAATAATTTCCTAAAATAAGTCTAATGTTAAGAAAACTAAAAGCATTATTGTATTACAACATATTTTCTAGGGAATTAGTGAGTAAACCAAACAAAAAGTCAGTACATTTCCTAAAAAATGTATGCAAACCAAATGCTAAAAGATACAACTTCCTAAGAAATGGCTTTCCATCAATGCTCTCACTCAAGAAGTTTCTTCTAAGAAATGAGCATGTTTGAACCAAATCAGGCCTTGGAGATCCCTTACCAACAAAACAATAGTAAGATCCTAAATAACAATTACATAGTAATCCTAATAAAAAGTCTTGATTTTTAAAATTAAGAGTTAAATGAAGATAAAATTCATAATTTCTTTTTATTTGTGCCTAAATGAACTGTCTCCTAGAAAGCTACAATTTTATCAGCTTTCCAAGTGATTGGCTTGTAGGAAGCAATAAGATTAGCTTCTTTATCACCTAATATTGGGCTATCATCCTGCGTTCATTGTTTTTGCATGGCTAGTTTATGTGAAGAACTAAGGTGGCTGTCATATCAATACAATTAGGAGTTGAGCTATGTGCTGGCAAATTAGTCTATTGATTGACATTCCAATTTCCTGGTTAAGCGGCCTTCTGGCATTGATTCTTTCTTGCTTTATGCAGAATGTCTTGCACTGGCACATTGTAGATACTCAATCCTTTCCTCTGGAGATACCTTCATATCCAAAACTGTGGGATGGTGCTTATTCAGTTTCAGAGCGGTACTCTTTTTCTGATGCTGCTGAAATTGTTAGGCAAGTGATTTCTGCTGTCTTTACCTCCCACTTAGTCCTTTTCTCCTTGATTATATTATCTCTAATTTTGTATTAAAACTTTGCAGTTATGCCCAGAGGCAAGGAATTAATGTATTGGCTGAAATTGATGTTCCTGGACACGCACTCTCATGGTAGTGACAGTGTTATTGTTTCAAAGTTTCTATCTTCCTTTCATAAGTAGGGTTTGGGTATCAATTAGATAAATCAGTATCGATTAGAAATTTGAACCTTTGTTTTGCATCCAATATCGACTTCTGTAGTAACTTTTAGGTGGTAAATCTGTATCCGCTTAAGGTGAATGAAGGCATTAGGATTTGGACTCTGATCATGGCTGTTGCATAACTGGAGAATTTCCACCACCACTACGAACAATGCTCAGTACTAAATTTCATAGATAATGAAAGGGAATTAATTACAATTAGCATCAGTAACAGTAAATGATTGGCACTTATTTCAGATTGGCTAAAACTTGAAATATTTATTGGGTTTCAAAAGAGAAGTGAATGACTCTAATTCAATTTCTGATGTTAGTTTCCCATGCACCTATTAAAATTAGCATCAGTTAACTTTATACACAAGTACTAACTGACAAGGATCAATGATTTGCAGAAGCAAATATTTCAAGCAGTTAAGGTTCATCGTTGGGTCTTACAGCGAAAGTCTTAGGTTTGCAACTAAAAGGTTGTAAGCTGTAAGTTAGTTAACTAGTTATATTATACAAAAGTGCTGACGGGGTAGGATGGTTTATATTAGGTACTTCAGTCAAAATTTTAGATAATTGCCTTTATGGAAAACTCAAAGTGGGGTAGATGATCCAGATTGTCGTCGTAAATTAAAGGTGCTGCTTAAGGAAAACCAGATGACAAACTTGCAAATATTAAAAAAAAAAGTGATTTGTATCTTATCTTCTTTGCTATATGACAAATTAAGTATATGACACACAAGTTCCTCTAGTAACTTAATAGCAATTTTTTCTTTTCCTTTATAGGGGGAAGGGCTATCCTTCTCTATGGCCATCAAAGGATTGTCAGCAGCCTCTTGATGTGAGCAACGAGTTTACATTCAAAGTGATAGATGGGATTCTTTCAGGTTATTCCTCATTTCCACTTACAAACATGGTGGAAATCTTATCATGTGAAGAAGACGTAAAGAAAATAAAGTGGCAATTCAGTTTTTCTCGTCAATAAGTATGTCTAATTAAATTTAAAAAAAGGGCTAACATGATTAAATTTTTCATGTTTCAGATTTCAGTAAGATCTTTAAATTTAAATTTGTTCACTTGGGAGGTGATGAAGTCGACACAAGTAAGTTTAACAACTACGTTTGGCTTTCAGCACCATTATTGTTTAATATTCTACGACATTACTTAGTATTTTTCTTAGCTTCTAAGGTTTCTTTTCTTTTCTTTTAGAAGGTTTCAGGTGATAGTCCTTGTGATTGCAAACCTAAAATTATTTTTCCAAATCTTTTGGGATAAAAGTTATATAGTTGCAAAGACTACTGCTTATTATACAGGCAGCAAAAAGTAATCAAATCTAGAATGCAAAGCACCGTAGGTGATCAAAGATAGCTTTTCACAAAGGGAATTTATAAATTTTTCTGATAATGAATAGAAGCATGACTTACAATAAAAAGTGGGAATAATGATCTTGATGCTCAGCTTCAGATTATTATCAAACACATACTCAAGACTTTGCTTGTTTTCTTAACTTTCTTGCATCTTTTATTCTTATTGATACCAACTTGAGCGTAAAAAAGTACCACCTCAAGTGGTTGAAGATTACCAATGGTCAAAATAGTTGCAAGAAAGTGTAGCAATAGGCAAGAAAAGTTGTTGAAATGTGTGGAGGTGAAGAAAAAAATTTACGCAATAGTAAAAAAAATGGTGGTGATTTCCATGTTCCTTTTCTTTTAAATTTCAATAATATGAATTTTCTCCCTTATCTATATTCAAATGGAACTTAATAACTTACTCGGTCGAATATTGCATCATTCATTTCAGGTTGTTGGAGGTCAACTTCTCGCATAATGAAGTGGTAACAATCCTCTGACATTATTTATGGTTGTAATCTATCCTTTTGATATTAGGATAAAGTTGCATCATATTTATGGTTGTAAGCTGCCCACATGCATTTATGGTATGTATTTGTATAAACTATCTATTTCATGCATACATTGGCAGGGAATGGAAGTTGATTGTTCCCTTCTTTATTAATTTATGATACAACTGTATTGGGCCATCATGTTTTCTGTGTCCATGAATTATTGGGCATTGACAGTAATGTCCATTTTTATAGCATATTTATCTGTTTCCTTCCTTGTAAGGAAGACTAATTAGGATTCGTCCCTGAATGAGAGAATAGACTAAGAAATCTGCCAATATATAGAGGACAGCAAGAAGTATTGACCCTGGAGAGCTTAGTGATCACAAAAAGAATGTTTTGTCCCAAGTACTTTGGTGTCTATAGTCATTTTGCTCGTCATTTCTTTTAAGTTGATTAGTTTGGCTACTACCAATCAGAATTTCAGCAAATTCTGTCATTAGTTTTGCAGGACATGTGCCTTAGGTTTGATTACTCGGTATCTAGGGTGGAAAAAGTGGAAGATTCTCAATCCTTTATTTAGCAGTGAAGCACGTTTGCCTTTCCATCTGGGGATGAAATATTTATTCCTTTTTTCTTATATTAACAGTTAAAGGGCTTCTTGTCATTATTTTGATTCTTTTGCTCCCAATAAGAGTCCCCTGGCTTGGTTAATCGTTAAAGTTGGCCATTGTAGTTGATTATTGAATCGTAGCTCTTCAATGTAGCCAGAAATATGGGCTTTGGGGTTCAGCTCCTCTGCAGTCTTGACTCTCTATCCCTTAGAGCTCTCACATTTTTTTTTGTTTTTTTTTTTTAAAATTATTTGGCATATAAACTGACAGTCATAAGTATATATAGATTATTATGTTCCAGGTAATTTCTAGCTATATTTGTCTATATCTCTACTGATTATTGATGCTTATACTATTCTTCACTTGTGGTTAATTTACATGGCTTTGTGCGGGTTCCTCTCCATTAGCTATGTTTAACAGGAACCCGGATTCTGGATGTTCCAACCCCAACATTGTTTCATGCAATGTTTTAAAAACCAGACCAGACCGGCTGGTCAGACCGGTTAAATCAGGAACCGGCCATTGGTCCGGTCCGATTGCTTAAAAAACCGGATATGTCAAAACGACGTCGTTTTGACATAAAAAAATTAAAAATAAAAAAAATAAAAAGAGCCGATCGGACTAGTCGAACCGTGAACCAGTGACCTGACTGGTTCGATCACTGGTTTCATGGATATCTCTTATAATTGTTACTTCTAAATTTCTTCATGTTATATATCTTTATTCAATTTCATATTCGAATTCCATGCATGTAAAAAGAGTACAAAAATTCAACTCCTAACTTCAAATATTTTTTAGCCTTCAGACTGTCATGAGGCGGCTTATTACAGTTTTGACTCTCCTGAAACTGCAGGTTAGAAGAGCATGGTATGAATGAATCTGAAGCGTATCAGTACTTTGTCCTGCGGGCACAGAAAATAGCTTTGTCCCATGGATATGAAATTGTCAACTGGTATTACCTTATGAACAAAGCTAGATATCAATTATACAGTTTTACATCGTATCTAATCATAAAATGTAACAGGGAAGAAACCTTCAACAATTTTGGCAATAAATTGAGCCGGAAAACCGTGGTGCACAACTGGTATTTCCTTTGATTACATAACCTAGATGAATAATACTTTCAGTACAATTTATATAGTTTCACAATTCATCTTCACTCAGTTCCCCTGTTGGTCATTAAATAAATAAATACAAGTATCATATCTTTTTTATATCCGGTCATCTTTCTAGTCTTCCTCTTTGCTTGAATAATTTTAGATATAAAAGAATTTAGGTGAAGATTATAAATCAAACTTACGTTAAACCATTGCTCCTCTATGTACAGGATGAATTTCAGTCAATTGGTATTGCTAAGCTTGATTAGATAAAAGATTTTTTGCCATGTTCAGAGTTCATCTATAATGTTACTAGTAATGAGCATTATATATGGTAGCATATGTGAGCACAGTGAAAACAGTGGGTGCTGAGTGTCTTTTAATCTCATTTTCTGCCACCAGTGATGCTGGTAACTGCAATATTTTTTTTCTGAAGATTTATCATCCGGCTCACCTAGCACAACTCCATATATATTCAGCTGAAAAACTTGAAGTTTAATGCAGCTGATTATAGCTTCTGCTAGCTGTCATTCCTCTGCTGTCAATTCCCAGCAACAGAATAAGTTATATAGTTAGTTTTGGAGCTGTCGAGTCATTCTGGTTGTTATGCTTAGTAAGCAATAGGCAGTTATTTCTAGCTTTCTTTCTCTTTCTTTGCCTCTATAAATAAGAGCCTATCAGCCCTTTTGCTTAATGAGAAATCATTTTCCTTCAATTCACTTTATTGATAAATTTGTGCAAGTAATGAATTATTTGTTGTCTGTAGTTACAGTGTGGTAACCTCTCTCTCTCTCTCTCTCTCTCTCTCTCTCTTTATGGACTTCCATTGTGTTAGTTGAATTGGGATTTGTAGCAGGAAAAAACCTTTCAAACCCAGATAAAAAAGTAGTTTTTCTTGACCCTAGAATAACTGGTTCCATTCTTATGGACTTAGGCACATGTCTTGCCTCCAAAATTTCTGGAGAGAAATATTTTACAATTTGACCTGTAAATTTTCATCATTACATGGTGGTGCGGAAACTGAACTAGAAGATACTTCTGAATTTTTTCCACTCCTTGCTAGTTTAACTTAGGATCTCATCTAAACTCTCCTTTGAATGCTTGAAATTTAAATTGCATGTTCTTTCCATATACTTGATTAAGATTTAATTAAGATGCAACATTTTTCTTTTTGAAGTTCTGCACTGTTTTTATGCATTGATTGAAGCTCAGAGCATATCCTTAGATAGATCTTGGAGAGCTACCATATGTGTACCCTTTCAGCTTACAATTTTCCTTGCAGGCTTGGTGGTGGTGTTGCTAAGCAAGTGGTTACTTCTGGGTTGAGGTGCATTGTGAGCAACCAGGACAAATGGTATTTGGATCACTTGGATACTACTTGGGAAAAATTTTATATGAATGAACCACTTGCAAATATCAGTAACACTGAGCAAGAGAAGCTGGTTATTGGGGGTGAGGTATGCATGTGGGGGGAAACAATAGATGCATCAGATATTGAGCAAACCATATGGCCACGTGCTGCAGCAGCTGCAGGTACTTATCATAATTCATGTCAATGTCAAATGAAATTGCTGATATAACGAGACATGTTCTTAAAGAAACATATTTACTTGCATTGCTATATAGTGTATCTTAGGAATAGTGTTTGTTGAAAATGGAGCATTATGTTCTGATAGAAGCCTAGTCAAGCAAACAAAAATTTAGTTCTCATGATGAATTTGGTTACATGTTACACAAGAATCAAAATCATCAAGTTCTTGGAGGATTTCTACTAGAAAACTTGAGGATTTGTAAGCCTAAACATTTTGGGAAATTACCTATGAAATTAATGAAGTTGTTGCCTCTACAACATGAAGGCAGTCCTAGTAATTCATGGAAGACTGCTGTCATTGGAACGAGGCAGGTGACTGGCAGTCTCAGTTTTTTTTTTGTTTTGGACTAGCAGTGTCATTTTAAGATGCACAAGGACATGCCTTGAGCATGCTGGACTTGCATAGCTAAACTTGGAGGAACTCCAAAATGATATTTCTTTATTGATTAGTAACTTGACTAGTTAAAACTTTGCTAAAAATCTTCAGAAATTCTTCCCCTGATACATTTATTTTAACAGAAAAATCCCAACCTCTAACTCTTTCAAGATAAATACAATGCTTTCTTTTATGGGTTTGATTTCTGTGTCTCTAATAGAATATAAAAATAAAAATACTTTAATAGTTTGAACTTTTAGGAAGCTTAACATGCTATTGGAGTCTATGGTCCAAATGAGTCTTGGTTTGGAGTGCCATAGCCCCGAATATATTTTAAAAAAAATGCATAGACAAGCGCACAACACACTCACAGATGAGGAGATGCATGTCACAGGTGCAACCTACTAAAGGGAGCTACATATGTAAAAGGGAAGTGATAGAATATAATTTTTTCTTTTATAAAAAAGAGCTTTTGGTTTTAAGTAGATGGTTGTTTGATACTCTCAGACCTTTCATTTGTTGGATCTCGTTCTTATTTTTCTGAATCTATTGTTGTAGAGTGGCATTTTGACATTTAACTAACCACATGTTTGTTTTCTGCTTTAAATATCTCTGATTGAAGAACGGCTATGGACACCTTATGACAAGCTTGCTAAGGATGCAAAGCAAGTTACTAGAAGATTAGCACACTTCAGGTGTTTATTGAATCAAAGAGGAGTAGCAGCAGCTCCACTAGCTGGATATGGTCGAGGAGCCCCTCAAGAACCAGGTTCTTGCTACTCGCAGTAATGACTATACTCTCCAATTCTTGTGGGTGAACTAAATTCATTCACAATTAACTCATTTGTAATGACACCATTATAATGCATCCTAATAAAATTAGGTTGCTTCTGGTTCTATTGGTTTGTCTTGCTCTTGCCCAAATTCATTATTGAAACTTCATGTGTGTGCATGCTTGGCGCTTAAAAAACTGTAGGCTGAATGGAAAGCATGCAGGAAAAATTAATACACCATTCTAAGGATCCTTGACTATGAAATGCAACATTCAGACCACCAGACCGTGGATTAAAAATCCCATAGCAAGGGCATACCATGGCATGAATTGGATTTGGATGGCTTACTCTTGGCAAAAGTATAGATATTCTTGAAAAAGACGGCATAGATACCGAACTTTTTATTAAGAAAATATAAACAAGAGAAATAGGCGAGGTGCACTCCAATAGTCTGTTTAGAAGAGTATGTAGGTAAAACAACAAAGTTTCAGAGTACACTCCTAGATGAAAGATATGTTCTCCAATGTATATATAAGCAGTAACTATAGAACAAAACTCAACAGTGCATTTAATAGAACCCACAGGGATCATTTTACCATTAGCAGTTCAAGGTCTCCAAGGTGGAGGAGGTGGTGGACTCTGGGGGTAGAGCGGTGGAACTGCTGAGAATATTGTATTCTTATCGATGCTGAGGCCACCGCTGCTAGTGAGGGAGGCAAGTGCAGCAACTAGACCTGCATTTCCAGCTAAGGTTGGCTCTGTGAAGTTGAAATTGGATCGGACATCATGGAACTTGTCAAACCTATCAGGCCCTCCAACCATGGCTCCTGTAATGTTATTGGGATTAGGATTGCGGCTGTCGCGCCACTTCCACCCACCAGTGCATGAGTACCTCTTCTTGTCATGAGGTATTGATGCCCCACGGTGATGCACATGTCTGGGAAATTTGGTGCCATACCCGACCACATAGCTCATATTCATAGGATTTTTACCTAGAATGTAGTCTATCTGCATGTATCAATAAGCAATAAATCAGAACTAAACCACACTCGCGAACATTTGTAGAGCAATAATTAAGTTGAAACGACATAGGTAGCTAGGTACCTGGGAGGTGGAGAAAGTCCGAAGCTTATCCAATGAAATAAACTGAGGACCGCAATTGAACCCTGGAACAGCAGTGGCATTCAGATAATCAACAAAGAGTGATGCCAAGAAGGCAGCATTAGCCACATACTGAAGAGGCTGTGGCCTTCCATGGTTCAGTTGGATCATTCCTCCTGCAAGTTTTTATTTTTATTTTTTATTATTATTAATTATAATAATTTAAAATATGTATATTATCCTGTACAATTTAATTGTCATATAGTAGTATATAGGTTATTATGTACCTTTAGTCCAGTTGAAGACATGGAATTGCTGAAGATAAGAACACATGTTAAGAGTAGTGACATTGTGATACATTTGCAACATGTCCTCATAAGGGTAACCTGGGCTCAAGAATATCCTAAACCTGGTTAACAGCAGCATGGCTGCAGGTAACTTATTATCCCAACTCAAAACACTCAAGTCTGGGGACATGAAAAATGCTTTGGAGTTCTTAGGGAGGCCCGGATTAGTTGCCAATGTAATGTAGCTAACATTTCCTGTGGCATAGTACAACCAAGCAGCACCCCACATATACTCATCATAATAGCCTGTAGAGTTGTAGAAAGGTTCAATATAAGGTTGTCCGCGAGAATATGATCTGCGTCTGCCAGAATCCCTTGCAAAGGCAAACAGCGTTTGTGCCCCTTTTACAAGCTTTTTAGAATAGGCATTATTGTCTCGGAAAACTATTGATGCTGCTGCTAAGGCTGCTGCCATTTCCCCTGCAAGGTCAGGGCCTGCGTTTACAAGTATGGAAGGTCGCCTATAGTCCATGTCTTCAGGCCTTTCCCAGCAGAAATGATCATCTGGGGTTGTTGAACCATTGAGAGATCCACCAACCTGACAATAGATTTTGTCAATTGTGTTGGCAGATGAATTGAACGTCAAGAGCAAGTAATCAGTGCCCCACTTGATGAGATCTCGCATATGCTCATACTCTCCAATGGCATGATATTTATGATTGTATTCAATGAGACTCCAGCTCAACATTGTCATGCTAAATGCCATTGGAAAATTGAACTTGACATTATCTCCGGCATCATAGTATCCACCTACAAGCCCTCCCTTAAATACTGTATCATTTCCATCTTGTAGCCCTGAATCCCCTCTCCAGGGTATGCCATTATTCTTGCCCAATTTACCAGCTGCATCAAAATCAAATTTTTTGTATTTAATTTTCTTAAAATTGCAATTAAATTAATGCTATCACAAATCTATCAAAATTTATTTGGTGATTGAGAGTTGACTTACATTTCTGGGCATTGAAGAAGAGAAGGGCCTTGTGGAGGGCAAGAGTGTAATTGTCAGGGGGAGGAGGATGAGACTTGTGTTTAGGCAAAGTCTTGGCGATGATGATGGGCAGTGCAATGACCAAAAAAGCAATGAGAATGGAATAGAGAGTCCATTTGAAAACCTTGTGGCTGCAAACTATACAACCCAAGTCTACATATTTTTTCTTTTTGGTCTCTTGAGGGTACAGTAACCAGCTCTGTTGTGTTTCGTCCAGATTATTATTATGGTAGCGTTGTTGCGATTGCAGAGCAGCTCTGTCCCATTCCATGTTCCGGCTTCTCTCGTCTTCTGTTGTTGACTCTGCTCCATTTATTATCTCGAACGATCCTCCCCAGTTATTCCCTGAATGCATTTTTCTTCTTCTTCTTCTGAAATCTCAATACAAGGAAAGAAAGAAGAAGAAATGTTGGGAGATGATCAAACAGCAGTGGAAACACAACTCTCTATTGTATTGTCTGTCTCTCTCTAAATAATTCGAAATTCAAGGCTGTAACCAATAAAGAATGACTATTTGCACAATAGTGGTAGAATCGTTCACTCGTTCTAGTCTATAATTAAAAATTAAGAAAGGAAAAAGAACGATTCAAGGTAGCAAAAGTATCATAAGTCATAAGCGAGTAGATAGTTGACTTAGACAAACCGAGTATTTTGATGTTTGAAGGCTTTGGTAATTTTGGTTTTTGAAAGAAAGAAACTGAAAGCTAGCTTAGCTTAGCTGTTTATGAAAAGGAGAGATGTGACCTTCTAGCTTAACTATTCCCATTTATAATGTTAATAAAAAGTCGTATTCGTATTAATGTTACGTCTAGGATGAAGGATGAAGGATGTTTCGTGTGTGTCGTTTTTCTTGTCCATCCTTTTAGCCAATTACTCTTTTTTTTTTTTTTTTTTTTTTTTTTTTTTTTATTATTATTTATATATGCTAATTACTCAATCCATATTTAAAATAAATAAATAAATCAATGATGAGAGCAATATGTATGTATGCACATTAGTTATGATTAGTTATAATATTATTATCTTATCTAATACTAATATTAATACTAATACAAATACAATAATTAATAACCAATCTCTTGAATTTTTCAAATGAGAGAGAATGTTCATTCTACGAATACACCTTTCTAACAAACTCTTCTAGATTTTTGGCTTATTTAGTTGAAAACTAGCCGTGATTAACGCATGCATGGGAAAACAAAAAAGAAAAAATGCCCGTCCACAATAATATCTACAGCTGTAATCAAATTGTCTATATTTAAAATGACCAATCCTGTCATTTCAAAAATGAAGGACGGAGGAATTTCGTGAAATATCATATGCCTTTTGCAATATTATAATATAAAATTACAAAACAAATGACAATTTTAATGAAATTATAGTTTTATTTTATTTTATTTTAAGTATATCTTATTTATCTAATATTTTTTTAGAGATGTGTTATTATATTTTCTATAAAGACTCCGTTTGTTTTTGTAAAAAATAATCTCCTCTTTGAATCAAACTCATTTCATTTCTGCTTTTACTTTTGCCAATTCTACCTATAATCTTTTAATCTTTGCTTCTTTCTGCATGAACTCTCTTTCAAATTTTTGTTGCTCAATCAAATGACAAAGCTGTTGGTCAAGATGAGAAATATGGGAAGATAACTCCTTGTGCATCTTTTGTACAAAGAAAGATTGTTGTGACCGATGAAGAGTTATCTAATCAAGCTTCTGAAGATAAATATTTTGAGATCTTGCATTCTCTAAATCGCATGTGCAGGAAGAATCACACATTCCACTACCTGGAGTATCTCAAATAAAGTGACCATTAATTTTAGATACATAAATATGATGTCCTTCAAAAAAAAAAGCTATGAACAAGAATTTTTTTCTTTTCTCTAAGAGGAGAAACTAGAGTCACCATCATCGATATAGATGTTCTAGGAGGCTGAAAATTTATTTTTAACATGCCATTCATTATTCATTTCGTCAAATAAATTTGGAATTTTTACACAAATAACCCAAAAATTAAAAAAAATAATTTTTTTAGCCCCTAATTTTTTATTTTGCAAAAATAGCCTAAACTTCCCTCTTCATTTACAAATTTAGCTTTTTTTCTTCCTTTTGATTATCAAAATCATATTTTTTTCTCTTCATCTATAATTTATTGGTTCCACTTCCTTTTAAATTAAAAATTAATTTAATCATATTAAATTTTATTTATAAAAATTCAAAATGAATTAACTACTAACCTATATTTAGTTTGAAAACTATATAATTCAAAATGAATTAATTTTCTTGGATTTTTCAAATTAGCTAG
>CATKHJ010315397.1:0-14784 GCA_949750685.1 Vernicia montana
ACTGGAATCAAAACTAAAATCAGTCGATTATAAACTGAAATCAAAACCGTAAAAATCGATTGTAATTTCGATTTGAACATTTTATTAAATCAAAATTATTGGTTCCAAACTAAAATTAAAAATTCGATTAAACCGGTCATATTTAATAAAAATATCATACACGCTGTATCCTATGATATGTCACAACTTGAATTTATGTTTTAAAAAGAGTATGATAGCATAGTAATAATATTTAATTTATTATTTTTATTGAAATTTTCACCATTAATTCTATATACATAAAATAATAATTTCAATATTCAATATTTACGTAAAAGAAATAACATAAAATTTGCATAAGAGGGAAAAAAATAAAAAGATTTTAACTTGATATGTAAAAATGATCTCATAATACTAAATCACTTAAAAAGTGTCATATTTCCACATATAGTTCCATTAAGACGTGAAGATAAAACATCACATCATATATTCCACAAGTTCTCTGTTTTTTTTTTAGGTGTTTTCATTCAACTCTTGTTTTTTTCTCTTTTTACAATCACTAAAATCCTATAATTTTTAGTGCAAAAAAAAAAAAAAAACTCCTATAATTTTTTTATAATTCCCTTTTCAGCTTATTATTTGACTGTGAATGGTGACCAAACACAACCTTTTTTTTTTTTTTTTACAAATTGAGAACATATGTTGCAAGAAAAGGGTAAATTAAGTCAATTAATTGTGTAAAATCAGTCAATTTAGTCCTCAATCTCATGTCTCCAATTCTTTGGCAAAAAAAAAAAAATCTCATGTCTCCAAATTAAACTCAACTCCGTTATTTGGGCCTCAAGGAACCTGTCGTTGGGATCAAGCAAAAATATTAACAGAAGGGTAAAACCGGAAATTTTGTCCCAAAAGTTAAACAGTTAGGTCTTTCAAAAACCACCTGCCGTGAAAAAACGTGGGCAGGAGGGGTAGAGCCTTGGTCAAAAACTTGACAAACCAGCCAACGAAAATCTCGTGTAGGGTCGACAGAAAGTCTTGATCCTTGAGGGATGGTTTGGTTTAAAACTCGAGACCAGCGGTATGGCGGCCACCTAAAAAAAACCGAGAGCGACACCAATACCGGCGGTTAGGTCGTGGTTTTTATTAAAAGTGGCTTCTGCGTTTGGCTTTTCATTTTTTTTTTTTTTTTTTTTTACTGCTAGCTTTTTTTAGTGGTCCGCCTTTGTGCCACTTGCCTTTCTTCTTGTGTGTTCTTTTCACTTTTTGTTTATCTTTCTTTTTTGCCTAATCCTGTTCTAATGTGATACTGATAAGATAAGCATTTATTTTTGTACTTTAATATTGTATAATAATATTATAAATTAATTTTTTTATCGCATTAAATTTATATTTTTTGTTCAAAAAATAAATATTATTTATACTAAAATTAAAAAAATTAGAAAATAAAAATAACTTTTTTATAATTTAAATTCTAATAAAATTTTACTAGGTGGTGTATGTAACACCATTCCGCTTTTAAAATTAAAATTTTTTACAATTAATTATTTTAAATTTTTTGGTAAAAATTAATTTAAAAGTTTTGTTAAATTAAAAATTATTTCAATTGATATGTCAAAATTTTAATTTGGTTCTATACTAAATATAATAATTAATTAGATTTATAAATATTTTTACAATTTAAAATTTATAAATCACTTACATTATTCAATACTTAAATTTTTAGTACTTAACTTCCAATTTTACCAAACACTACTTAATTCTAATATTTATCAACATCTATCTTTATATTTATATTTATATTTATATTTATATATACAATAAAAGTTGATAAATTGTTTATAAAATTTATCATTAAATGACAAGTAACTATTTCAAAAATTAAATATACATATAGTCATATTATTAATTTTTTTATGTTACTTTATTTTTATAGGTCACGATTAAAAAAAATATATAGAAAAATACATATAATATATTTTTATTATTTTTTCACTTGACCTATATATAATAAATTTTCTTTATATATTTTCTTTAGAATAATATTCAAAATTATAAAAAAAATAATATTTAAATTTAATAAATAATAATATTAATAATTTATATATATTAAAATATATTTGAAAAATAAATTAAATAAAAATTATGATTAAAATTTATGCATGCCACATAAAAGAGGGAATCACTTGTACAACTTGAAAGTCTCAAAACTTTAGAGTTGTCCTTGACGTGATATTTGATTTTTGCTTTGTTGAAATACACGTATTATGTGAAAATGTGATTGAAATTGGTAAATCACTTTTGTGCTAGAAGCCTAGAACTCTCCCCCCTCAATGTCACAATCACATTATTATTGTTATTCTTCTTCTTCTTCTTATTATTATTTTACAAGTCCTAAAATAATTTTAGGAATCTCAACTTACGAAGAGTTTTCTTTTTTGAATTTTCTGTAATGCAACTTCTAGAGAGTTTTATTATGAGTGTTACAGGCATTTTAAATACCCTAACTCAACACACACACACACACGCACAAGAAGAAGAAGAGAGAGATCGCATGTTATAATTGGTCAGCAATCTCTACATCAAATATCATATTTCTGTCTTCTTTTTAATCAAGTATAAAAATTTGTTGTCTCATTCACTTGATAAATTATTACACTAAATTAATTACAAATTTGTTTTTTTCTTTTTTAATGTATTTTTTCTCTTTTTTTCTTTTTGAAGAGTTGACCTCCTTATTGTATATTTTTATTCTTATTTTAATAAAGATTGGTTTAAATTTAATGATGAGGGCGTTAAAAAAATGTCAGCCTAGTTGAGATGTCTGAATGCTTCCACTAGGGGTAAACACGTTTCTCGAATTATCTGAACCAAAAAAATACTAGTAATGAAAAGTTTCGATCCCTGAAATTATCTTCGAACCGAATTGAATCGATACTAATATTATGATATGGTACCAGAGATTGATGTGTACCCGTACTGAGAACCAAACTGAACCTATTTGAAATCAAACCGAACCAATAGGTCTGAATCCCGAACTGAATAGATGCCCATTATTACTTTACTTATATTATATATCAGTGTTTTAAAAATCGGATCAGACCGGTTCAACCGAGAACCAGCAATTAATCCGGTTCGGTCAGATAAAAACCGAATCTTCCAATACAACGCCCTTTTGGCATTAAAAAAATAAAAATAGAAGGAAAAAAAAAAAAAAACAGCCGATCGAACCGGCAAACCGAACCGATCTAACCAAAAATCGATAACCTGATCGGTTCGATTACCGGTCCAATTTTTAAAACACTGTTATATATGTTATAATTATATATCAATATTAAGTTATATAATATCATATATGTTTTATATCATATAATAATAATAATAATTAGGTTTATTTACTCAAAATATCTGAAATACTCAAATTAAATTTACCCAACTTGTTAGAATCAAAATATTAGAATAATTTGGTATAGAGATTTTTAATGTTTGGTTCAATTCTAATTCTTCAATTGTAAAATCTCCAGGTTTCGATTCAATTTGGAAATTTTCAAATCTCTGATTTTACTTGAACCGTGCACGCCCCTAATGTCTATTGAGGCTTGCTCTCTAACAATTTTTATAAAAAAAATTAGAGTCCATTATTATTATTATTTTATCTATTTATTATTAGATAGCAGTATTGGTACTCCCCAAATCACCTATTAATTTTATCACTCTAATTGATAATTTTATTCTTATCATATTATGAAAAATTTTAAAATGTTATATTTATCACTATTGATTATTATCAAATAAATAAATAAATAATATTCTAAAAATTATTAATTAAATAATTTTATTTTCATATTTAAAAAAGCACACTTTTACCACAAAATTATTTATTTAATTTTTTATGAAAATTAATTAAGATAAAATTCATTATAATTAATAAGGTGATAAATAAATTCATTTGTCAATTGATCCTTGAGAGAGATTTTTTTTTTTTTTTTAAATCTTGATCCTTGAGAGTTTAAATCCATATATTATTGTTAAAAAGTGAAAAAAACTCTATATAATTAATAATAAGTAATGTATTTGTATATTACGTTAAACTTAATTCGAATTTGATATCATGCTGGCCGTCATTTTTGTGTCATTCTCTCTCTCTATATATATGGATCCAGTAATTCTCCACCAGTACTCTTCTTAAGAACAATACTTTTTAAAAATCTATCACTTTCAATTTCTGAATCTAACATGACTTCCTTATTTTTGACCTTTCTAGATGACATACACTTTATTTATAAAATGTGATGAAATGCAATTATGAATTTCTTTTTAAAAAATAAAGTAATTCAAAATTTTGTAATAATTAATTTAATTCGTTATATATATATATATATATATGCCGAAACAACACTGTTTAGTTTGATGGGAATTGTAATTGAAAACTCCCTATTTTTCATACTTTAAAAAGAATTTTTTAAAAAATCAAACAAGTTACGCCATTTGATTAGCTAAATTTTTGTAATTTTAATTATACTTGTATGTTTAATTTAATAATTCATTTTTTAATTGGGTAACATACCTAAATTGTAATTTCTTTATATTTTCAAATGCTTAAAAATTATTCTTTTAATTTAAATTTAATTAAAAATTTATGTATTGTTTTCTCTTGTAAACTGGATTATTCATAATAATTTTTTTTTTGCCAAAAGATTATTCATAATAAATAATACACATGCCATATCAATACTTAATTTTCATATCGGCCGATTGTCAATCAGACGGCCACTTCCTAGTCAACGTCATAATTTTTTTTTTTTTTTAAAGAGAACTTATGTCAGAACAAACTTTCATGTATACCCAAAAATGGCAATGGGTGGCTTGATAGTTTTTTTTTTTTTTTGCCAAATGGGTGGCTTGATAGTTTTGACACTATAGGATAGTGCTAATTGATGATGAATAAATCTGCCTTTTATATATATTTAAGTCTTAATTATGAAATCATGTTTATTTTTTAAGAGGATATAAATAGATTTAAGAGGTTCAGAAATAGATATTTTTTAGGATGATTTATAGCAAGAATTTTTCAAGGTTCATTTAGAATGAGATCATCTTTTTAAAGATATCTCACCAACACTCTCATTCACTATATTGAGCCTATTTATGAGATTATTGGTCCTCACTCTAAATCAGTTTCACTAGGTAAGGAGTTGAAGTCATTTACATGCTTAATCATGCCACAATGCATAATTATCAGTACTCAAAATTTAGGATATATTATTAGCCACTAACGCATTAAAATAGAGTTTAAGCCATTGACTTAAATTTCGGAGAGCCCTTGCTAAGTATAGATTTACCACTTTAATGGTAATTGTTCATATATTACATATTCAAGTGACTATCTTAAATCTAGACCCACACAAAAAAAAAAAAAAAAAAAACCTCATCATCCTTCTTTGAAAATATCTAGATCATCACTAATCACCTCAATTTTTTTTTTTAATCTTTGTTTCTTTGCTCTCTAATAATTTACTACTATGGTCCAATCAATTTATTTTTGGAAAAAATAAATTAAAATAAAACATATTGTATCAATTTTAATTCACCTTTAATTTGACATTTTCAAATTAGTATTCTAGAGTTTTAATTTTATTCGTTTAGAATTGAGAATCATGGATCAATTTTGTGCATTTTACTAAATTTATTTGTTATTAGATAAAAAGGCAAATAAATTAATTTGAAGTGGAACTGTGGAATATGAAAATTTATTACAATATATGTGAATTTAAGAACTTATAAATTTAAAAATTATCTCTCAATAATGATTTCAATAAGCTAATCTATTTTTTTCTTTCAAAAAGAAAGGTAATCTATTTTATCAACAAAATAAACTTTTAGAATTTTTGAATATTCGTTTGAGTTTTGACCATTAAAAAAATAGTAATAGTTTGACGTTACCAATTTAAACACTTTTTTTTTTTTTTTTTTTTTTGAGATTCTCCTATTAATATTCCTTTATTTATGTATTTATTCACCTAAATTAAAAATAGAAGAAAATGATATTTGTTGTAAGACAGTTTTTGAATAATATTCGGCATCTCTATAATTTTTTTTTTTTTTTTTCCCATTTCTCACCAGTAACCTAAAGAGTTGGTAGCAACAATATATAAACTTCAACTCTTCAGTGTGTCCGTTTAAAAAAATAAAAATAAAAAACTCCTCAAGTATGCCAAAGAATTGAGACGACATCATGAATCAGAATCAATTAATTATAAATATATATATAAACTGTATGCAAGTTGCTGTTGCTCCACCATGAATCGTGGATCCAACGCAATTAAAAAGAAGGAATAATTTAAATAATAATTGCCACTATTGAATTCACTATAATTCCTTTATTTTATTCACTTCTTGACGTTGCCAATCATAAACAACAATTAGAAAATTAGTTGAGATGAGCCTTTGCCTAACCTAATAAAACCTGTTTTTTTTTTTTTGGCAAGGAATAATACCTATCATGATAAGCAATTTTAATTATAAATTCAAGCCGCGTGCTTCATACATATGCACTTAGCTCGCACCTAAACTTGTTCATAAGCCCAATCATCCTTTAGTCTAGTAGTTAAGACCAAATGTGAAGTCATAAGAAGTCACATATTCGACTTTCAGATTTATTGAATTTAATTTATAGTTTATATAATTTATTTTTTATTTATGTTGGGTCTGAATTTAATTTGTACATTTAGCAACTGAATTGTATATAATATCTCATGTCAAAAAAAAAATTTGTTCATAAATCGAGTTTAAATTTAAAAAATATTAAAATTTTTAAAAATTTAACTTGTATCATCTATAATTTTTTTTTTTCACTAATTACACCCTGCGACTCAAACTCACAAACAAGTCTACTCGCACTTATTCTTTAAAATGGAGTTTGAGAATATAACTTTATTTTCCAAATGATTATTTTTAAAAATTATCTTTCAAATTTTAATTTTGAAAATCAAGCTCTATCAATAAGTGAGTAATTATTTATTTTTCTCTGCTAAGCCAAAACTTGCGTAGTTGACTGATATTTAACCTAATATAATCAAGTTAATTTTTTTTATATTTGATATTTGGTATCAAGTTAATTTTCAATTTTATTTGAAATATGTAAAAAAAAAAAAAAAAATCATCTGAGAAGTTTTGCTTATTTATATTAAAGGATCAAAATTTTGTTATGTTCATAGTACTTTATTTACTAAAATTTAATTTTATAACAGCGAAAGTAGAGGTATTTTTTACTTTCAATCTTTTATATATAAATTCTTTAGTTTCAATATAAATGAGAGGTTTAGTTGAAATTGAAGAAATATAAAAATTTTATATTAGACAATTGTCTTAAAGAATAAGACAAAAATTTAATAATTAAAAATTTCCTTTTTTTTTTTTTTACTATAAGTAGTGACAGAAAAAAAAAATTTATGTGAAATCAAATTTTTTAATCATAATTTACATTAAGGTGATATATATAATTAAGTAAACTATTATACATTTTAAAAAAAAATTCACTTAAAATAAGGGACACCAAATATAGTATATAATTAAATTTTTATAATTTTACACCTAAAATTTTTTGTATTTTAAAAATTAAAAAGGCTATGATCTTCTCAACTCCTAACTTTATCATTGATTGTAAGAATCATAAAAAAAAGTTATATTGTTAATATATGTTATGATATTTGAATTTAATAGTTAAATATAATTACAATCATTTAAAAATTTTAAGATTTAATTGAAATGAATTTAAAAATTCATGAAGTAAATTGATAAATTTTCAAAAAAATTTTAAAAAAAAAAGTGAAAATTGAGAGTACATGATACCTAATTCTCAAGTAGCTCATGCCAAGCAAAGTTCATAACTTCATATGTTGTGCACCCAACTCCAAGCCAAAGCCCAACTCCAAGCCAAAGCCTAAAAATTTGATACTTGAGCCTTCAACACTAGGGCCATTGGTTGGTCTGGGCCTCCATTTATTGTAGGGATGGCCCTAAATGAAGTTGAATGGTAGCAGTAGGACCTAATTTCCACTAGGTCACCTCTCAGTCTCTCGCTGAAATTTCTATGGTGCCTTTAAAAGGGACCAGTGCCCTTCGAGCTCAAAATAGAAAAAGTCAATTGCTCTTCTGAAAAATAAAAAGTCAGCTGCTAACTATTTAAGGGTGTCAAAAAGGGTCATCATACGCTAATTTGATTCGTTAAACACGAAAATTTTTTGAGTTAAAATTGACGCTTAGTAGGTTTGTGTTGGTAAATAGGTAAACTCGTTTATGATACTGCTTAAAATAAGTCGTGTAACGGGTTAATCCGTCATAATCCGTTTAATTTCACATGTCGTGTTGAATCGTGTTAACTCGATCCAACTCATTTATAACCCACATATTGTTTTAATAATATTAAGAATTAAAATAATCATTTGTATTGCATTGAAATAGATAAATAAAATGAATAAAAAAATAAAATAATTAAAAGACTAAAGACAAATAAAATATTATTTAAGTTTATTTGATCGTTATTATAAAAAAAAAAAAAAAGTTTGTTTGATGATGCTTACTCGAATGTTTGAAAAACATATGAAATATAATTTTTTTAATCAATTTACAATTTTAGTTAATATTTGATTTATGGGTCGTATCGGATTCATGACACATATACGACTCAATTAAATAAACATGTTACACTTATCGTATTCATATAACATATTTAATTTTCGTTTCGTGTTAGGGTGACACGATTAATAAATATATCGTGTTTGTATTGATTTTAATCGTATCACTTAAATAAGTCACTTTGATATAAACAAGACTCACAAACAAGTTTTGGCATTCCTTATAACCATTAGAAACTGACTATTTCTCTTAGGGTTCTGATATTTCCAGAGCCAAAAAATGTTAATGACATATCGAATTTTTATATTTAGACAAAATTGCCCTTTTCATTCACTTCATTCTTTTCATCTTCACTTTGCTGATCTCATGCTTACAATGTCATCCCTTCTTGAATCAAAATTCAAACTCTTCAAATTCTTTGTTCACTCAACAACGATGAGAATCACAATTTCAGAAATTAAATATATGAGACGGTCTTGACATAAATAATTATAAATAAAGTATCTTCAGTTCATCACCAAGCAATAATTAATGTAGAACACCAAACTCTGTAAAAAAAAAATTTGGAAAATTGAAGGAGATGAGAATGGTTAATGGTAATTACTTATTGGCAATCCGTATGTTATTACATGAATTTTTGGAACATAGACTTATTTTTATTTTTATTTCAATTAATTTCTCAAAATTTTTCATTTCATATTCTCTTTTTTAATAAAAATGTCTAGATGTAGAAAGGGAGGCTAGGGCTTGAAAAGAGAAAAGTTAAGATTTAGATTAGAAGTCTTGTGTTTAGATATAGAATTAGTGTGGGTAGATTATTGTAAACAATATAATGGGTTTGGTAAATGAGTTTTGTCTTTATATTTCTGAAATTAAAATGGATTTGCAGCGTTACACAAGAAAAAAAAGGCTTAGTTGTCTTGGAGATTTACAAGAAAAATGCATAAAGGCATTTCAATATTCAAGAGTTTTTTTTTTTTTTTTTTTTTTTTAATTCAGGAAATTATTTGAAGATAACAAATTTTTTTCTTTTGGATTCTCCAAAACTAAGCATATTCAAATCCATATGAATTGATATATATTGAATAACAACACAGTACTGTCCTTTTGGTTGCCATGGTGATAAGATACATGGTTATTTAACCTTAAGGTGAAACAGGGCGCTAAGAAAAGAAAAAAGAAAAAAGAAAAAAAGAGCACAGTAGAAAAACGGGTTGGTTTTAGAATTTTAATTTTGGAGCCTGTGAAAGAATTGAAAAGGGCAATTTTGTTCAAATAATAAATTTTACTCTAAAATTAATTTTTCGCTCTGACAATATCACTATACTTTCTCTTATTATTATTATTTTTTTATATATCTTCAAATTATAAAACCTTTTTTTTTTATTAAATCAAGTCATATGTCTTCCTATATTTTCATTATAAATTTATAATAATTTATATATGCGTAAACATTTTCTTTCCCCTTTTTTTTTTTTATACCTTCTTTATTTTTCTAAAATAATTTCACTTTTATCACAATTGTTTTTCTTAGTATTAAAGAGGAAGATTTATAATATCCATAAAATTTAAACTATGAAGTCAACTTCTAAAATGTTTTCATTTTACTATTAAGTTGAGTTATTATACATTCATATTCATCAAAATTTGATAAAAAAATAGAAGTAACTCAATGTAAAAGTTTTTTTTTTTTTTTTTTTTTTGAGTAACTAGAGGCCAAAGTAAATGCAAGTACATAGATTCAGAACTAGTAACGTGAGTCATCAATAAAAGGCGCACACAATTAATGAGATGCAAACCTCTAAAACAGTCCTTTGCAAAATGTTTTGTGCTAGGTGCTACCTCCCCTATAGTCAAAGGAATACTACAGTTAGAATATAACACAGGAGGGGACATACACAAACCTCCCAATCTCAAATCATTGAAAGCCACAATTGAACCTTCTGCTTCATTACAAATCATAAAATTCCAAATTTCATGCGACTAATTTGAGATGTCAAAGATAATGGGTTTAGCATTGAATTTAATAAACTTATTGGTTCAAAAAGCTTCATTATATAAATGTTACAATAAAAATATATTAAATTTAATAAACATTTGTAACATAATATTTCTTTCAATAATGATTTAAATAAAATAGATATATAATCATTCAAAAGCAAAGTCAAAAAGACTCAATTTTTTTGGGCTTTCTCATTCCTTTTCAGCACCCAAAAAGAGAGAACAATTATCTGCCTGTTGCTTACAAAGGATTCAAAGTTCAATCAACTCATAGAAATTATAATGACTATATGTGAAAAGGAGATTTTATTTATTTATTTTTCTAAGGATATTTGTTGTTTGTATTAATAATGAAAAGGATTTACACTTTAAGAATAATAGACTTTGTTCTCTTTTCTGCCATAAAAATAACTCTCACATCCCACTATTTAAAAAGAGTGAAACTGACTTTAAAAAAAATACTTTTACAAAATTCACCCATCATTCATCAACATTTAATTAAAAACAAGCATTTGATTAAAGATCTTTTACAAAGCTGTTTCCACTGAAATTGGTGAACTTCAATTATAGCAAATGCATTGTTAAAATTCCTAAAACAATGTACTATAGTATAGATAATTATTAAAGATAATCCCTAACTAATAGATAATCCCTAACTAATAGTTTAGTCGTTAAGTAATTATTTATATTTTATCGTTGTCTCACGCCTAACACACAAATATTAAAGAAAGAAAAATCCATTCATCGAAAATATTTCATTTACAATTTTAATATTCATGTCTTGTAACTCAATTCCTCACTCCAAATTAACCATATTTTCCTATAACAAGAAGATCATAAACTCTCTATAATAATCTTTCATAATTAAAATATTTTGAAAGAAGAAAAAAAAAATTACAAAACAAGAACAAAATCAAGGAATCACCCAGGATTCTTACAGGCACAAATCAACAAGGAGAACTCTGCTCTGTCTTGTCCTTTCTGCCCCAAGTTCTTCTCCTCAAGCCATAATCTACTATCCAATCCACTTCTTGTCTTGAACATAAAAACAGCATAACCAGAAATTTCTTTAAAGAACCAGTCATGTAAATCCCACATCATATCTACCAATAAACCATCCAAGAAAATTGTCTGATTCCCTCTAAAATTCCATTTCAATCTTTTCACTTGAAAAATCATCTTATTATCAATGAAAACAGAGAAAACAGGATTTTTTGATCCATCTTCGTCTCCATTGACCTTGATCAATATATCATGTTCTGTTCCTGAATCACAGAACTGAGCCTTGGTTGAATAAATAGAATTTCCTGAGAAATGCTCATTTCTTGAAACCAATATAGATCTTAATGGCGGGGATTTTGATTTAAAGCCTTTTATACACTCTGCTTCTTCTTCTTCTTCTTCTTCCATGTTTCCAAGAATTAAGCCTAGCTCTGAATCAACCAAAACAGCAATGTAAAACCCACTAATTGGTTCTGGTCCAATGTCATAATAAGCAGAGGAAAGATCCCAGAAAACTTCAATCTTTGAATTGCAAGATTGAAATGTTTTGGACCCTTTAATTTTTTTCAGGTGGAAGGAATTGGAATTGAATTTTGAAGGGGAAGAATTGGAATCAGAAATATGGATAGAGAGGAATTGACTTAGGAGTTTATTGCACCATGTGAGAGTTATCAAGAAAGTTTTTTGAGATGAAAGTTTGACTTTATATATACAAATAACTGCATTGGGAATTGAAGGCGTTTGATTATTAGGGGAAAGATAGGATTGATTTGAAGGGCCTGAACAATATGAATCTGATACTTTAATGGCATGTTCACTATAACAAGTAGCTAAACTCCTCATTTCAAAGAAAATGGAAAAGAAATCCCACAAAAGATTTAACAATTTGAAAGGTCAAACAAATTAAATGGAAGAGAAAAAGGAGAAGGAAAGAGAATTGGGTTCTTGCCAATCTTGGAAGAAATTGAGAAAAAGATTGATGGGTTATTCTTGGATAGCTAAGGTATTCAGGAAAATAAGAAGAAGAAGAAGGAGAAGATTGAAGGTGACAAAAGAAGGGTACTCTTCTCTCTCAGTGTTTCCCATGTGAAACTGTCCTTTCCAATTTCCTAACATAACAGTAGAAGAAGATAATTAAAAACCAGTAAAAGAGAGAGAGAGAGAAAGAAAAGAAAATTAAAAACCTTGTTTCATGGTGGCTCTCCATCTAGCATTAATTATGATTATTCTCTTGTAAATAACCTTTAAATCTCCATCCTCTGGCTCTTTTATTTTTTGCCAGTTCAGATCCCAATTAATTAACATTAGCTCAGATTTTGACCTGATCAGTCACCACTAATATAAAATTATTGGAAAGGAAAAAAAAAAAAAAAACCACTAATATAAAATTACAATATGATTGCTTAAAAAAAAAATCATATTTATCTATAATTATCATAGTTTTTAAATTCAGTCTAACCTTAAAATCGGTGAGAATAAAGGGTTATAAATTAAGAGATTCAATCAGAATCGAACTAAAATTGAATCGGAAGTAATTAAATTAATAATATATATTTACTAAATGAATAATAATAATATTTTTTTTATTTTCATAATTATAAAATTAAATTATGAAAAAAATGAGTAAGATAAAATGTTTAGAACACTTATAACCAGCAAAAAAAATTTTTTTCAACACCCAAAACCGATTTAATTTACCAAATCGGATCCATTTTTGATATGGTTTTCAATTAAATCGATTGAATTGACGAGTTCGATCCGATTCTAGCAACACAAATAATTATTATCAGCTAAAGTAAAAAAACTAAAATTTTTCTTTTATTGATTAATATATATATATATATATATTTTTAGCATTAGAGAAGGAGTAATGAAACGTCAAATTTAAATATATTATTTAAATTATATATATATTTATTATTAAATTATGTATAGATATGCTATTAATCAGAATTCATTAAATGAATCTTTAGAAAAATTCATATAATAATAAACTTAAAAAAAGGATAAGGATCTAGAGCAAATTCGGTTGATTTTAGAAATTTCTTCCAAAATTAAAATAAATAAATGTTAGATTAAGTGGGCTAAAATTGGCTTTTGTTCAAGATAAAGCCGAAAACAGGAGCTCTTTGAATTATTGAATATTGATAGATATATTTACTAATACGTGGACTTTAGAAATAATTGGATAATGTAAAAAGGTGGGCTTGAAGGTGATGGTGATGAATTGATGATAGTGATTTTTGGACCCACAAATTGAAGATGGCATTGAGATTCACCTACTACAACTTAAGACACATACATTATTGAATTTTCATGTATAAAACCCCCCAATTTGTTTTTTCTCATAATAAAATACTAGTAGGTTTTAATAAAATATGTGGTTTAAAATTTCAATACATAAATTAAAAAAAAAATTATTAAATTATCACAATTTAAAAATAAAAAATTAAAATATGTATTTTTTTTATTTTGGTGTGGTAAAATAAAAGTAATTAATATAAATATTTATTGAAGAAATAATAAAATAATAAAATTGAAAAAATAATAAATATTTTATTAAAATTATAAAACGACGGATATTTTGAAATTTTTTTTTTTAAAAACAATAGATATTTTGAAAAGAAAACAACAATTAATTACTATATAATTTTGAGTTACAAATAAACCTCAAACTTTTCATTAAAAAAAAAAAAGTGTACAAAAGGACAAAAAGGTGATTTTAGACTTTTCATATCTCAGTTGTTGTACTTATGTCTATTTGGCTAAAATAGTTTATACATCTAATTGGCAAATATATTAAATATAACTTTATGATATAAAGTACTATATAAATATGTACAGGGCGATGCCACATGTGATGGGTTAATTTGGGCAAATTTTGCATGCAATTGATTTGGGTTTTTATTAGTTGGATGGAGGTTTTGAAGTTTTCTATAGTGAACTGTGCACCTCAGGATCCACCTGATCACAAGTCACAACTACCAATTTAGGAAGGAGGTGACTTAAAAGGGAAAGTGACCAATCAACTAATCATACATAATTAGACTACCCAAACTAAGAAACTCATGAAAATGTTCCTTGGTTGGTTGTTAGCTGAGAAAACACATAAGAAAAGGAAAATTTTAAATTTTAATACAAAAATGGTAACTATATATATATATATAT
>CATKHJ010315601.1:0-11374 GCA_949750685.1 Vernicia montana
AAATGGAGCGCACATGTGACACGTCAGCGCCACATCAGTATTGACTATGCCACGTCAGCGTTGAAAACTATTTATCCAAATTAAAAGTAAAACTATTTAGGGTAAGAACTAACTAGCAAATTATGTTAGTTTTAATTTAGGGGTAATAACTATTTATCCAAATTAAAAGTAAAACAAAGAAAATAATAGAGTAGGAGTAAGTGAGTTGTATATTAGCTTGAGAGTGGAGGTACTTTAGGGTCTAAGGGTTAGCACAGTTCGGTTTAGTATGACTGTATGAGATTATAGGAAAGCTTCGTAATCGTTCTAAATATGGAGAATTTATAATTTTAAAGATTCAAAAATTATATTATAAATTAAAATTTTTGTATTGTATTATCCCAAAAATTTGGGACGGTTTGATTGTGGAATTCAATACTTTCTGTTCTAAATAAAAAATAAAATATCATCAATCAAAATTATAATATGAAAAAAAAAATCTAATTTAGAGGATAAAAGTGAAATTGACTTTAAAACTTATTATATCATTAGACTACGTGCTTGTTTTTTTGCACAGTGGTTTATTATATTTTTTTATTTAATTTTTAGATTATATGGTTAATTCCAAATTAAATATGTGTATTTTTTTTATTTGTGTTATTAAGGATTTCACATAAAAAAAATACTTATTTTTAAATATAATTAATTGAAGAATAAATTTAAATATATTTGAGAAAGTGAATTAGCAAATAAAATCAATACAAAAATTCACTTTTTCAAATGGCTTTCTTGTTGTAAAATATATACAATAAGTTTTTGGAAGAAATTGAATCAATATATATATATATATATATATATATATATATATATATATATATATATATTACAAAAATAAAAAGGTAATACTAACATATATATTATAATGGTCAACGTAACACTATTAACTAAAGTAACACTATTATAATATATGCCTAAAAGCTTAATTAATTGTATCATAGGTCACATTAATAAAATTTAAATAATATAATTTCAAGTGTATATGTAAAATTTTCTGTATTTCAAAAAATATGACATATTTCTAATAATTTTAATGGAAAAAAGAATAACATGCTAAGGTTAAAAATAATCTCTAAATATAAAGGGATAAAATAAACAGAGAAGAATATTTATGAGTTTAAAAATTACTTATGAGGGTAATTAAGTGTGGATATTGAATACATAGAAAAATGGAATTGTTATAGTCTGAATTAATGTTTTCAATAAAAATCATATTACAATTCATTTCAAAATTTTACTAATCTATATATTATGCCTATTGATCTTACATGTCTTTTTAAATTTCAAATTAAATTAATAATCAATTTAGTTTTTTACTAAGTGAAAATTAAATTAAGTAGCACTATTATAATGATCAAAATATTCATACCATATTTTGATATTGGAAATAATCTAATTACAGGTAGAAGTCTACAATAATAAAAAATATATATATATAATTTTAAACAATATAATTTGAGAGTATCCATTTGGCAAGTTAGATTTCTCTTAATTTCAATATTGCTTTTTAATTAAGTATATAGATTTAAGCTAAACTTTTCGTAATAGGACAAATTCTTAGGTTACTTTGCTTTAAAACAAAGTATAATGCTTTGTTTTCTATGACAAATAGAAAAAATAGTTTAATTTACAAAAAAATATAAAAAAAATTATGATTTTTCGTAAGCGAGCCATTTTTTTCGTAATTACGAAATTATTTTTATTTTTCATTAATTTTAAAATTTTTTCGTAAAATTATTATTTTGTACAAAATAAGTTATATTTTCGTAAAATTAAAACTTTTTTCACAACTAAAAAGAATTACGAAAAAAAAAAGTTTTATTTACGAAAAAAAAATAAGAAGATTGTGATTTTTCGTAAAAAAGCTATTTTTTTCGTAATTACGAAATTATTTTTTTCATTAATTTAAAAACTTTTTCGTAAAATTATTGTTTTGCACAAAATAAATCGTATTTTCATAAAATTAAAAAAAATTTCGCAACTAAAAAAAATTACAAAAAAAATAATTTTATTTACGAAAAAATATAAGAAGATTATGATTTTTCGTAAGAAAGTCATTTTTTTTTTGTAATTACGAAATTATTTTTCTTTTTCATTAATTTAGAAATTTTGTCGTAAAGTAAAATTATTATTTTGCACAAGATAAGTCATATTTTCGTGAAATTAAAATTCTTTTCGCAACTAAGAAAAATTACAAAAAAATAATTTAATTTGCGAAAAAATATAAGAAAATTGTGATTTTTTCGTAAGAGAGCCTTTTTTTTTTAAATGTAAAACAAAATAAGTTTACTTTGATTTTTAACAAAATAATTATAGAATGCACTGAATTTAATGATATTGAATACACTAATTTTCATCAGAATTGTGAGACTTTACATGCCTCTAAATCAGTAAGCAATGGATAATACATGTAACATTATAACAAATGCAAAAGAAAAAAAAATCATTGGTGAGAATCAAAAGAAAAAATCTCTTCAAGATTACTAAACCCATCCCATGAGAGCAAATAGTCCACATTTTCAATCAAATGCTGGTGATTAGAATCTTCTTTCATGTAAGATTCATCAATTCTTGAAGAAACTGATTCAGATTTTTTAGTAAATGTGTTGAAAATAGATCCTGAATCCAATTCTTTGTTCAAAGTTTCACTTTTCTGAACTAAATTGGAATCCTGAAGTGCAGAACAACAATTATCTGCCTCATTTTCTATCTGATAACCATTGCAACCTGGATTTTTCACCAATTTCAACTCTTCTTCTTTATCAAAATCATTCCTTTGCTCAATTCTTTTGTGGGTTTGAGGATCTACACCAAGAAGCTTTAGTTTCTTCTTAATTCTTGTATTCCACTGGTTTTTTATCTCATTATCTGTACGGCCAGGGAAATGTGCAGCAATCTTAGACCACCTGCATACATAATAATGTGTTTTAAGAGTAGATTAGTGAAATTAGTCTTATTATTGGGATAATTAAGAAAGTTTTGGCTTGGTAAGCTCGAATAGAACTAATAAGACCTGTTACCCAAGCGCGAATGAAGTTCGATTATTTGATCTTCCTCTGCTTCTGTTAATGCTCCTCTTTTGAGATCAGGCCTCAAATAATTCATCCATCGTAATCTACAACTTTTTCCACACCTTAACAAACCTACAAAATAAATTTAACAGAATCACGTAAAATTTTATCCAACTCGATAGATGAATATGAAATACGTATTATACTCAAATTAAAATTTGCAACAAATACAATCGGAAAGGAAGTGAGAATTTCCATTAAATTAACAACAAAAACAAGAAAACAATTGACTTCTAAAACAAAAATTAACAAGAAATGCAAAGAAAATTAAGAGAAACAATATTTTTTATTTAATCTTTTATATATTTACCTGCAAGTTCTGGAACAAGTCTCCAACATTGAATCCCATTATTGAGGATGAAATTCATAAGCTTTTGATCTTCTTCAATAGTCCATGGACCTCTCTTTAATCCAATTTTATCACAACAAGGTTGTCTTCCCATTTCTTGATGATTCTAAAGTCTGAATAAAATTCAAAGAACAGAACACTCTAAAAGACTAAAGAGCTAGAC
Organism: Vernicia montana; assembly: GCA_949750685.1. NCBI lineage: Eukaryota > Viridiplantae > Streptophyta > Magnoliopsida > Malpighiales > Euphorbiaceae > Vernicia > Vernicia montana. Next base: position 3,620 of record CATKHJ010315601.1, read on the forward strand.
TTTGATAATTAAAAAGAAACTTATAATAATAATAATAATTAGTATAAAGTCAAGCCAAGATTCCATGACAGTTCATATAATGAGTTAAAGAATAAGAGAAATCAATGATTAGAGAGAATATATAAATCTTAATAACAAATTAGGAATTAATTAGAATAATGGAAAGTTCTTGAAGTCAAGTAAAAATGGAGGAAAAAGACGTGAATCATTGTCATTTTATTGACAATTTTGTATTGGCAAAGATTAGTGCTTTGCTTTCATTTTAATTTGTTGAATTTTTATTTTTATGATAAAGAGAGATTAATATATATGAGGGCAAGATTCCTTAATTAATTGGCCTGCTTTTTATTTGGCCAGCTTCTTCTATGGGGTGCAAGTTCTTTTCCACACTCTTTTTAATTTTCTATGTACTATGCAAATTCTTTTCCACACTCTTTTTAATTTTCTATGTACTATCCACTAAGTTTTTTTTCCTTTTTTTTTTTTCTCTTTTTCATCCATCATGTTTTCCACAATTGAGATTTTGTGTTTGCTTGATTGTGATTTTGTTTTTGTTTTTAATTTTTGGGTTTGTTAATTAGTGTATTTTCTATTTTTTTTCTTTAATTAGTACTAATCTAATTAAAAAAAGATTTATTTCAAATTAGGTTGAGTTCACCATTGGACTAATAGTGTAGTGATCGAGTACTTGTCTTATAGTACAGAAGGTCAGAGTTTTGAATTCTAACAATCTCTTTCTCCCATGATGAATTTCTGATTAAAAAAAAAAATTGAGTTCTTTATTGATGTGCTCAATAATTTCATATATATTCCTATGAATTTACTTTGAATATTGATGTATGTTTAGCTTGATTTTTAGATAAAACTATCCCAAATTCCATGAGTTCACTCATTCTATGGTTTCAGTGTATTTATATAGGAATTACAAGATTATTGGAAGAATTGGAGAAGAAATCAATCAAAATGAGAAGCATAAGGCCGTGCAAGAAATGCTACACAGGGTAGTGCAGAAATACTTTGGATGCTTAAAGGAAGATGCACAAGTTAGTGCAATAAAAGACGTACATGAGTGTGCATCAACCTCCACCTCTGATTGCAGCCCCAATGAGGCATGTGCCCATGCTATGAAAGATGCACGAGGCCGTGCATTTTAATTCGCTTCTATCCTCCAAATTCTCTAAGGTGAAAAACTCAAGTGAAAGACTTCCAGACACACGTGGTCGTGAAACCTAAGGCGCACGAGCTCGTGCACTAGCGCAAGACAGTTGTACACTCACCTAAATCTTGTAGTTAAAGTTAGGTTTTGGACCCATAAATATGTTCTTTTCTCAGGCAAGGGACAAGTAGTTTGAGGTAAAAAATATAGTAGGTAGCTAGATTTCTATTTTCAATTACTTAGTTTAGATTTAGGATTAGATTAAGATTTGAATAAAGGTCATAATTGAGAATGTGAATGTGTTATAGAAGTGTCTTTTGTTGAGCTTGTGTTTTCTTGTGACATTGGATCAAGTTGAGATCTTGCTTTGCATTGATATTTTTGCTTAAAAGTTGTGTATACTTACTTAGAGAGGGTTTTTACAACTCTTCTATCTTTATTTTTTCTCTCCTATCTAATAACATGTCATTCAAGCTATTGAGGTGAAATCTGAATCCATTTAAGATGAGAGAGATGATCTAGGCATTTTTATTTAGCCAAAACCACATATCTACCTTTATTTTTCGAATTTTCCACTAGTTTTCCCTTTTAAGCATTTTTCATGCATTTTATGCATATTTTTTAGCTTTAGTTTCTTTGTTAATTTTTAATCTCATTATTTTCACCTTTTATATTTTCTTGAGATTATTCATCAAGTTTTGTGAATTGAGCATCTTTTACTTAGAAATGCATGGAAACTTATGTTCGATGATGATTGATGAGAAATACTTGAGCTTATCATGTAAAAAAAGGAGTTAAGGAGTTTTGTTTCTAAACAAAACTATTCTTGAGTCCTTTGATTTTGAAAAGGAAGAAATGAGAAAAAGAAAAGAAATAGAAAAAAAGAAATGAAAAGAAAAAAAAAAGAAATGAAAAACATGTATATGATGTGAATTAAGTTTGGGGAGAGGTTAACATATTTGTAAAGAGAGATGAATTAACTTAAGTTGTCTCTCCTTTGCATTTAATTGTTGTAATGTGGAAAGAAAGAAAGTTAGTGTTGAAGTGTCAATTCTTGGAAGTAAAGGATTACTAAAATGGTAAATGTTAAATAAATTGATACTTGTGAGGATAAAGAAAATTATTGCTTATACTGGGTGTATAAATTTATCTCATATACCAAATCAATAAGTGAATAGATATTTTAGTAAATATGACTCTTTTATCTTTTTTTTTTTTTGTCCGGTGAAAAGACACTGATACCATTTTTTACTCTATATATTCTTATTTCATTAGATTAGTATATACACCCGGTGTAGGCAAAATTTTTTTTTTTAAAATAAATGCCAAAATTATTTATTGGAGTTGGTGATTCAAGAGTTTCCTATGCATTTGATCATCTTTATAGTTGCTTGAATTCATTTACTTGGCAGTTTATCTCATCTTTTTGTATTTTATCTTTTCTTTGTTACCAATTTACTTTTAAAAACCTCATTACAAGTCTAATAAAGACCTTTTGATCTCTCTGAATTCTTAGATTTCATTAGTGGAGATAAATTGAATGTTCATGCATATTTGATGGATGAATAATTGAAAATCTTTAATGTTGCGTTTGGATGTATGGATTTGGATTTGAAATTTAGATTTCAAATATTATATTTCAACTCTATGATTTGAAATCTATAAATTTATAAATCCCTTGTTTGGGAAGTGTAAAAAATTTGAAAGATTTTAGGTTAAAAATAAAAAGAATAAATTTGAAATAACTAGGTAAAAAAGAGAATTTGAAATATTAAGTTTTTGAACTCGGTAGATTTTATTAGGTATTTGAATCAAATCTAAATCCATTTAATATTAATAATCCAAACAAGAGATTTGACCTAAATTCAAATCTAAGATTCAAATTTTTGTCATCCAATTGTATCATAAGAGATTCTTGAAAATAAAAATAAGTTAATATGTCTATTTGAAGTGCAACAATATTCAAATTTCTAATGTTTGTGCAATATTATTTAAATGATGTCAAGGCTTGTTTTCATTTGAAACTTGTAACTCTTGTTGAATGATTTCATACTTTGACTTTGACTAATGCATTCTAGTTTTCAATTTCTTGAGGTTATTCCATCTTGTTTATTTAGCTCTACTACTGTCAACAGATTGATTTTCTCTCTAAGTTCATTTATTTTACGAAAATAACCCTCATTTTTTTTATATTTTTTTTTGAATAAAGTAACTATATTTTATTATCACACCAATGACCAACCCATATCAATCGAATCTTTTATTTTTATTTGTTATTGATTTAATAGTTTAATAATGAATGCTTATTTATAATGTAAAAAATAATTATGTCTCCCCATGTGAGAAAGGAAAAACTCATACTTAATCCCTAAACTTTAATAAGGGAGAAACAAATTTTCAAAATTTCTATTTCTATCTTTACCTAATAATCAGTTTTATATTATTATTTATCAAATAATTAACTTAAATTTGAATAACTTTGATATTTTTTAATGGACAAGCACAATAAAGAGGAAATCTTAGGTGGACCTAGTCCACCACATCAGATTATGAAATGTCTAATTATGATCTTTCATATTAAACAGTAGCTACTCCATAAGGTGAATATGAAAATTAACTATCTAAATTATGGGATATGTATTGTAATTAACACGTCTACGTGTTAGATCATCATTGATAGTTCATAATCTGACGTAGTGAATCTAATTCACCTAAAAATTCCTCCACAATAAAATAGAAAAATATTCTCAAGGTGAATATCTACTAAAATTTTAATACATTTAATTCAAAAAATTTGGTTAAGGAAGGCAGATGTTATCTAAGGTTAGATAAATTTTTCATATGTACAGTTTTGTCAATTTAATACTTTTATATCAATTTATTATCCCAATTAATTTAACATTATTATATTGGAAAATATTTTATATAAGCACTTTTAAAAATAAAATGTGACAAATAAGATAATAACACATCAATTGAGATATAAAGTTACGTTGATACAAAAGCATTGGATTATATAATATTTTCGTAAAAATAAAAGTTTATACTTTCAACACAACACCCTCTTCTCCCTAGCTAAAATTGTTTTTTCTTTTTTTGCCAAATAAAAAAATAATAATAAAATTGTTGACTTTTAGAAATTACAGTTCATTGATGCAGACTTTATTGGATTTTAGGCAAAAGTCTAATGTTGATTACTGATTAGCAATATTGACACGAAAATTAATTATAAAAATAATATTATAACAAATATTAAAATTTACAGCATTAGTTTAATATCATTAATTATCTGCTATTAAAATTAATATAATTAACAAGAAGTACATAAATTTATAATAATGATAATATTATTAAATGTTAACAATATGTTTAAATATTTATAATAGTATTATAAAAAAATTTTGATTGCGGAAGTTTTATATTTCAGGTGGTAATACGCTGCTAATAATTATTAGTAACAAATTTTTTATTTTTAATAACATGATATATATGGTATTGAAAGGGTATTTTACAACAATAATGTGAGCAAATTCTTCTATCTTGTTGCTAATCTTTATTAATTAATTATAAAAAAAAAAAAAAAGCAATTGAGAGAGATATATCACCATGATTGTAGATACGTGTGGATATTTGACATGTATATTATTAGAGATTTAAAACCTGTTCTGTACAAGTAAGCCATCATTATTGAAACAAGTGTGTCTACATACATGTATTACTTGAAAAATAAGAAAAATTATCATCTTACTTGTAAGTAATCGTAGAAATGATAACTTGGCAGATAAGTTGGCACGATTTGAGTTTTTACTACTAGTACTCAGTGGTGGAACAATGCTCTAAAATTTTGTAAGTCTTTACTTTATGATAATTTTAGCGGTAGAATAAATTTTCGCTTTTATTAGTCTTTTTGATTTGCGAGAATTGGTGTTTGTTTTGTTTTTCAATTTTGAAAAAAAATCGAAAAAAAAAAAAAAAACCAAATCAAAACATTAAAGTAATTAATTCTTTCAAACCATATATCTACACTTTAAACGGTTTAATTCGATTTAAACAGTTTGCTAGTTTTAAAATTTTAATATATTATTTTTTATATTGCACTCGAATTTTAAAATACATACAATTATTTAACTTTTTACATATAATAAAATTGTTAATAATTTTTAAAATTTTTAATTACATCAAAATTTTATAATAAAAAATATATTTTCTGATAAAAAAACAAAAAGACATATATTAAAGATCTCACATCTAAAAATTATAAAATAATCAAAAAGAGTATATAAGTAATAAGGATTAATCACCTAAATGACTAGTTTTAGTTATTTTAATTATAGTTGAACCCAAGTATAATAAAATCCAATCTTATCATTTCTCATTAATGGGTTCTACACTTTACCCATTCTCACCTCTCAACTTCTTAATTAAATTAAATTCAATTTAAATTTCTAATACATATATTATTGAGTAATCTCATTTACTTAAAATTTACAAAATAATAATAGATTTAATTTTTTATAGCAAGATACAAATGATTCTATTATTAATAAATAAGTAGAATGTAAATTACAATTTTAATATTACCATAAAAAACGTGAATGAATTTAGGACTGATCATTGAAATGTATATATATATATTTCGGTTTGATTTTAACGAGTTGTTTAAAATTAAACTGTATTAACAGCTTCTAAAATTTTATAAATCGTAACCAATAATTTCGATTCGGATTGGATAAATTAGTAGGTTTGGTCAATTTTTTTTTTTTTTTTTTTTTCAGCCCTATATATAGCCTATCATGGAGAATAGAGATTCATTCATCACTTGAGAGAAACTTGAAAAGAGCGAGCAATAAAAATGGACCTTTTTACCCCTCAGACCTTATACACGATTCCCTTCCAGTTCTTGTTATTCTTATTATTCACCACCGGAATTTATTATCTATGGAAAATCAGGTTCCAACCCACGTCAGTTGTCCCGCCTTCACCAGCGAGGCTACCCATAATTGGCCACCTCCACCTCCTCACAGACATGCCTCACCATACCTTCTTCGATCTCTCCAACAAACTCGGCCCTTTAATTTATCTCCAATTCGGCCAAGTCCCAACTATTCTCATTAGCTCAGCTCATTTCGCTCGACTCGTTCTCAAAACTTACGATCACACCTTCGCCAACCGCCCTCGACTCATCACCTCTGAGTACCTCTCCTTCGGTTGCTCCGACGTGAGCTTCTCCCCTTACGGCCCATACTGGCGTCAAGCAAGAAAAATTTGCATAACCGAGTTACTGAGTTCAAAAAGAGTAAACTCGTTTCAACTCGTTCGAGATGAGGAGGTGAATCGGTTGTTAGCTAGTGTTTTGACTGAGTCAGGAAAGGAAACTGACATGAGTAAGCTTATATTCAAATTAGCTAATGATATACTTTGTAGGGTGGCGTTTGGGAAGAGATTCTTGGAGGAGGAAGGGCAAAAGGATAATTTGGCGAATGTTTTTACAGAGACACAAGCTTTATTTGCTGGGTTTTGTATAGGCGATTTTTTTCCCAAGTGGAAGTGGGTTAACTCAGTGAGCGGGCAGAAGAAAAGGTTATGGAAGAACCGACAAGATTTAACAACAGTCTGTGATGCGATAATAGATGAACACTTGAAGAAGAAGAAGGAAAGTGATAATAATACTAATGATAAGAAGGAAGATTTTATAGATGTTTTGCTTAGAGTTCAAAAAATGGAGAATTTGGAAGTGCCCATTACTAATGATAATCTCAAAGCTATAGTATTGGTAAGTATTAATAAATTTTATTCGTCTACTTTAACTTTCATACAAATTAATTTGGCAAAATAAAAAAATAAAAAAAATTCATACAAATTAAGAAAATGTATAGTTAATGTAATTAAATTAATATGTGTATTATATGTGAAGTGTGTACGTCTTTCGTTAATGAGAGTTTATTATTTCATGAATGGACTAACAAAGAGTGGGTTGGAGGTTTTGACTTCCCACATCGGTAGTGTGAAATGTGTGTATAAAATATAAGAATTAGCGTGTCTTTTCAAAATTATTATAATTTTGAGGTGTGTATGTGTTCCTTTCATATCTCTGTGTGTGTGTTTGTATATATATATATTTTAAAAAATTTATATATATTAAATGACTCATATTATTTTATTAAAATTAAATGACTTATATTGTTAAAAATGCACATTAAATATGATCATATTAAAAAATTAATTACTGTATTAAAAAGAAAAATAGACTATAATTTGTTAATTAATTACTGTATTAAAAAGAAAAATAGACTATAATTTGAGATAAGTAAAAGAGAATAATTAATTTTTTCTTGATTTTCAATATCACAACACATGCATGCACACTTAGTTCAGTATAACTTAACTGAAAATTTCACCATCGGATATAAGTTTGTAAGATATTAAATTTTTTAAAACTTTAATCGGTCTGATTTATAAATTTTTTTATATAAATTAAACGATTCGTTCTATCAGTAATATAATTATTTTAATCGCTTTGGTGCTTTGGTGCTTTGCAGCTTTGAAGATTGACATTTACCTTTTTATATATATATATATATATATATATATATATATAT